>JAHXRV010001228.1:0-11146 GCA_019904355.1 Psilocybe tampanensis | reverse complement strand
GTCCAATATGTCTTTTCTAGGACATGGGACCTAGCTTTTCAAAGTCAGTGGGTCTTCCAGTCTTTTCAGTCTTTTTTAGTCTTTTGGTCTCCCGAAAGTAGGGAAAAGACCACCAAAAAGACTGTGCACTTTTGCTGATGTGTAGAATTCTTGGGTCTGCGCTTTGTTGCTGACTAGGCGGATGGTGTCAGAGTAGATGTCGTAGACATAGGCGATAGAGACGAAGAGAATGATGAAGTGTAAAGTTCTCCGAATGGTTGATTGGGACGGTTGGGGCATTGTGTTGTTGGATGATACCAAGTGTGGTTGAAGAAGAAGAAGTAATGGTTTGTGGGGAAGATATGAATCAGAGAGAGGAGGGATAAAATACTACGCAAGTAGGACAGAACAAAGAAAAAGTTTGTCCTTTGTTCGATGATGAATCGATGAACTTGAACTCCGACGGAGACCTTGGACGTGAACGTGTTGATAAGTTCTAACGCTTGGCATCCGACTCCAGGCATCCTTGACAGTCAATGAAAGGATTTTGATTTTTTTTTTGCTTCCAGTTTATGACTCCCGGGGTTTATAATTCATACCTATTTTTCTAGACACACATGCTATCCAAATACTTGGTACGGGTCGAGCGCTTTCGCACTGGCTCTTTCAGAGGTTTTGGAGTGTTCTATTAATATCCACTTCTAAAAATAGCCACAGATAATCGAGTCTTTGCCGCTCGTCTCGTCCACCGTGTTGGGGGCTCATTTCAGTCAACGTCGAGTTGATCTTAGCTTTTAGGGAGTTAACATCACACGGTGCATACGGGTTTTACAAATTAATTTATATCACGATATACAATAGAGAAGAGATTAACAAAAAAAAAATTACAAAAAAAAAGTTCCATCGACTACTCCTCGCGAGTCTTTGGCCTTCGGCTGATAATCGATAATTATTCACTCCCCCAGTCTCAGTAGGCTCGCATGCCAACCGTCCTGGTTGTGCGGTCACGGTCAGCCGAACGTTTGGGACCCAACTTCATCACCTCAGCAGCCATTGACTCCATCGCCTCGATAACCTGGTCCACCAAAGTATTGTAGATAACCACCGCCACCATGTAAAATGCGCAGAGGATAACTTGCTCGGCCGTAAGCCACGATGGGAGACCGTTGCGCTGGAAGTACTCGTAGATGTCCCACTGGATCGCGATCGAAACGAACAACACGAAGGCGTGAACCCAGGATGTGGATAAGAACCACGCGGTAGATATAACTGGACTTTGAAGTCAGTACCGATATGTTCTAAATGAGCGATGCGTGGCGAAAACTCACCGAGATGCTCAAACAAAGTCCTACTTTCTGCGTCTAGGAGAACCAACGGATCCCTCACCCACTCCGAGTCGGTGGCACTCGCCCCGTTCCTGCCATGCCAGATTCCCGAAAGAGTCTGCCAGGTGCTCAAGAGTACCAGCTCCAGCCCTATCAGCGTCCCAACCAACATCGTCCCCAAACACGCTATCGCGAAGAAACAATTGACCGCGAAAGGGGCTATCCGAACAGTATTGGTGTCTGCTGGGATGATGATGGGTGGCCAGACTCGCCTCATTTCCGGGAGGACTTCTTTCATTACGGAGGGATCCAAGGTAAAGAAGAACAGCGGGAAGACCAGCTTGCTGTGGATGTGAGAGTAGACGTTGCGTATATACGCGACTAGGACGAAAATGGCGAGGTAGTGCATCGTCTTGGAAGTGGTTGAGGAAGGTTCAGCCATTGTGTTGGATTGATTGGTGGTCTGTGAGAAGATAAGAATCAGAGAGAGAGGTATAAATACTACGGAAGCAGGTCTTTGTTTAGGCCTCTCAATGAATACCAGAGTGAGAGTTGAACAAAGAAGAGTTTTCAACGAGACTTTGAAACTATCAAGATGATGCTTGGCATTCTCAATCAACTCCAATCACAGTGTTTCTATCAAGGGGCCATTGGAATCCATGCTAAAGCTGTATCCATGGCAAGCCCTACTAAAGAAAAGGACAGGACAGGAATCAATGAATAATAAAGGTGTAGCAATGCCTGTAGTGACTTACTACTCAAAAGGTTTGATAGAACTTCCACCTTCGATTGCCAGTGAAGCTCTTCAATACAAATCTTTGCGCTTGAATCACTCCCATTGATGACCCCGTTTGTTTCTAACTCTTGAGTCTTATCTATCTTATTACACACATGTGTGGCCAAATACTTGGCAGTGGGCACAGGCTATAAGCGCCTTTGGAGTGCATCGGCGTTCTATGAATATCCAGTTCTAAAAATAGCTACGCAGAATCTCACAAACGACTCCTTATCGTCTTCATCTTGGTTGTTCAAGCGTACAAGGACCATCGCACATAGTTATACCCAAATTTCACAATGAAGGGGGGAAGGTATCGACAACTGCCTGGTTCAAGTTGATGCAGATGGGTTGATCCCAACGTAGAGAAAGGAGGAATTGATAATTTTGCGTTTGGATTCTTCCAAATGTGGACTTCGATAGAGCAATCTAAACTACGCCCAGCAATGCTGATAGCCTAGTCTGCTCTTTCTGTTCGATGATCCTGCGAGACGAAGGAAATAATTCCCTGGATCAGAATATTTTGAATAAATTCAAGTCGAAACGCCAAAATCAGCCCCAGCGTACTCCATAGTGATGGGTCCGAGGTGACAAAACCTGCTAACACGCAATTCAGGTTTGAATCCCATACTGTCAACGGTAAGTTCTATCTCCTTAGAAATCTTCTCAAGCAAGTGGTTGTCAATCGTGTCGCATACTTGAAGATACTCACAAGATTCAATATTCCAATGATCAGCTACGTCGAACTTCCGTCTTGATTCTTAATGTTCTTTTTGAGTTGCGGTCTAATTGAAGCCTTATAGTCATACAAGTGATATCCGTTTATAAGCGCTTTATTGTAGATTAAGATGCCTGAGATCGGGCATCACAATCAGTCTGCATGTCTACTAGTAGAAGAATTGAATAAAATTACCTTAAGCCTCTGCCTCGTCCTCTTCCATGCCCTCCAAAGACGCTTGTTGTTGCCACATACTATAGTAGAGTCCTCGTGTCCTCATGAGCTCTTCATGTGTACCCTGCTCGACCACCTCTCCTTCTTTAAGGACGATGATCAAATCTGAAATCGCACAAGATAATATAATTAGAAAAACACAAGAAAACTGAATAATGACGACGTACCAGATTCAACAACAGTGCGTAATCGATGGGCAATAAAGATGCTCGTTCTGGATTTATCCAACAGGGCAGTATTGATGTTCTTCATGAGCTCAGACTCGGTATGTGCATCCAGCGCCGAAGTCTACGAAGAACAAGTGTTGTTAGAAAGAAAGGCGAAGAAAAGAATCCTGGTATGTAACTCACGGCTTCGTCAAAGAACAGAATAGGTGGGTCCTTCAACATCACTCTCGCAACAGCGAGACGTTGCTTCTCGCCTCCACTGATCATCAGTCCTCGCTCGCCCACCATCGTCCCATACCCAGCCGGCAGCCTAGCGATCGTCTTATCCACATTCGCCTTCCTCGTCGCCTCCTTCACCTCCTCATCCGTCGCGTCCAGCCTGCCATATCTCACATTATGCATGATGTCCGCGTGGAAAAGCGGTGTGTCCTGGGGGACCACCCCGATCGCCCTGCGTAGCGACTCGAGCTGGAGGTGCTCGACGTCCTGGCCGTCGATGTAGATCTTCCCGGATGACGGCTCGTAGAACCTGTAGAGCAGTCGGAATACGGTGGATTTGCCGCAGCCTGAGGGCCCGACGATGGCTACTTTTTTCCCGGCCGGGACGGTGAATGAGAGATTTCGGAATATGGGGCGGTCGGGATGATATGCGAACGCGACATTCTCGAATCGGATAGAACCTCCTTGGAAGTGTAATGGTTTGGCATCGGCATGATCCTATTTTCAGAGAAAAGAAAAAAAAGGTTGAGAAAAGGGTTGATCGGAAGGCCAGAAAAAAATCTGACTTTAGGTGGAGTGTTTTCCTCGACGAGTTTATACAGAATTTCCATATCTAGCAGGTTTTGTCGCATTTCCCTGTAAATGGTCCCCAGGAAGTTGAGTGGCAAAGACAGCTGGAAAATCAACTGGTTGACCATGACAAGATCTCCAACAGTCATAGTACCTGATATGAGAAGGCATATTAGAGAGAAAGAAGGGGGATGACTTTAGAAATGGAGAGCTCACCATTGACGACCCCTTGGGCAGCCAAGAACATAGCCAGCGTCAAAGCACTCGAAAAGATGACATTCTGGCCAGAGTTCAAGTAGGCAAGGGAAGTGGTAATCTTGACGCTCGATTTTTCGTAGTCTGCCAGATGTTTATCGTATTGCGCGATTTCATACTTTTCGTTGTTGAAATGCTACTAGTGTCAAAAAAGATAAATTGAAGGAGGAAAGAGAAAATATTTTTGAGGGGTATGCACGTGGCTGGTTATTAGAACTTGATGACGTACCTTCACAGCTTCAAAGTTGATCAACGAGTCCACTGCAACAGTGGCTGCTTTGTTGTCGGCCTGGTTGGCTTCTCTTCTGAATCTTGTCCGCCATGAGGTTGTTCGAACGGTGAACCAGGTGTATCCGACCATTGTCAGAGCGGTGATAGCAGCGAAATCCCATCCGAATTTATATGTCTAGACTTTGAATGTAAAAAAAAGCTTCTAGAAAGTACAAAAAGAAACGCACCAGAATACCACAGACCATACTAATCTCTAAAGCCGTTGGTGCTATCCGGAATATTATGGCCTGGAGGAGAAACGTTATGCCCCTAATGAAAGGTTGGGTGATTTAGGTCCAAGGGGGGGAAATGGTAAACGCCGCACTTGGTTCCTCTGTCGATGGCCCTCGTCAGTCCGCCAGTCTGCCTGTTCAAGTGGAATTTCAAGTCGAGATTGAGCAGATGCTCGAAAGTCTGCCTCGCCACCTTGCGGACTGCACGTTGCCCGATGTTCGCAAATACGGCGTTGAGCAATTCACTTGAGAGAGTTGCGCCTATCCTGGCAACTCCATCTATGTTGTGGTTGAAGTGAGCATGACAGAATTGACTACAACAAAATGATAGGAAAACGCACATCCGATGATAAGAGACCCAGCCAGAACCCACACAGTTGATGATGAGGTAATTTCCACATTGAGGGAGTCGACGACAGATTTGAAGATTTGTGGAACTTGAACATTGAGAACCTTGGTTGGAAACGCGTAAATAAAGTCACTCTTTGGATAAAGATGAGCGTACCTTGGCAATAACCAACAAGCCAAACCCTCCCAAAACAGTCATGCGTGTTTTCCAATCATTTTTAGGCCATACGTTAACCATGAGTCGCTTGATGATACTCCAGTCCGTTCGCCGTTGCTCTGCGTTGGTCGGATGCTCTTTACTCGGAGGTGAAGGTGGTTTCATGGTTGAAGGGTTCGGCGACGTTGCTGTCGTCGCCTTCGGCTCTTTGGGGGACCCATCTTGGGGTGATGGTGGAGCCATATGTTGGAAGTATCTCCTTCCATAGACTGGTGTCCGACATGATGCAGGAATTCGGAGTGACGATGGTCGCTGTGCATGGAGAGATCGACGGCAAATTGAAGCAAAGGAGGGGTGTACATGGTATATATTCGTTTCGGGAAAACTTCCATGCGTAGCAGCCTGACTTTTCAGGCCGCTAGAGAAACCTCGGCTCTTGAACGCTTCATTGACCGAGATCCCAATACGTCGCGGGGCCGTATTCCATAACCTCAGGATAGGGTGCGACATTAAACCCTGGTCTTCTATCCAGAGGCTTTCTTACGATTCGCAAAATCGCAATTGTCTTTCAACAATACGTCTCCCTTGTGCAAGCACAAGCATGCACAAAACAGGTGTTGGGTCGGATCTGGATCCTGCCAAACGACTGCCGAGTCAACTGCGAATATAAACAGTGAGATTTCGAAACTTTAAGATAAAGATCTTGGAAACCAACAGAGAAAAGTTATGTGGGCCGTGTATACGGAAAGAGAGGGATGAAGTCGGGAAGAAAGAACAGAATTTCTAGGTTTCCTTTCCTCCTCCCCATATGCTCCCATTCTGGTAGCACATGACGCGATCTGGTTACCTAATATTTACATCTTATCTGATAAGAAGTTTTCTCACAGTCCGGGAGTTGCCGGGCTTGCGCTCAACAGGCCTACGGCGCCCAACTTCCACCTAAACTTGTTGTAAACTTGACAACCTCCACTTCTACATTAGCAGTCTCCTCTATAAATCCGAATACACTGCTTGTGGATCGACATGATTTATTGACGCGGAAGAATTCAGGTGCTACATTGAAATGTCCATAAATCGGAACACCTCAAGTACAGGTAAGGCTTCTAGCTTCTAGCTTCATCGTTCTCGCCGTTAAAGCATTGCATGTAATCTTGTTAGATATGATCCTGAACTCCTAAATGCTGTCCATTGGATATATAAACTCCATTGTGCACGACCAAGAGTAACTACACCCAAAACTTCAGTGCCAATCCAAGTTTCGACAATGCGCTTTCCGTATCTTCTCATCCTCTGGCCTGTTGTGCTCCTCACCGGAGTTGCTCATATCAGTGCGGCGCCGAATCCTCAATCCACAGTCCCACCCGAATTCCAGTGCGATAGAAATTGTTATATTTGGCAAACGCCTTGCAACGTCAACTCATACTCGAAGTATGACAACGGGTGCTACAGATGCTGCTTGTTACCAGTCACCCCCACCCACACGAGCTCGTAAAGTTGCCTGTCAAGCCACACTTTAGCGATTTGGAGACATGTACAGGTGCATTCCGTCTCATACCCCGCCTGAATTTCTAACTGACACGTCATAGTTATAGAAGGTGTTGAAGATGTAGCAATTCAAAACGTGTATAAATTGCAACAATCTCTCTCCAAAGATTATCTTAGGAAGACCTCGGAGTCTGCTCCTGATTTCGTTCAGTTTTGACCTTGCTCTATTGCCTTTACCAATTTCTAAATGCCCTCCATCTTCGAAACTAACCGCAACTTAGTGATTCACTTCAAGCTCGCCACCTCTTACGATTGTCACAGAACTTCTGGACAACTCACGCAAGATCTCCACACCTGGAAAGACGATTGTTCTCTTGCCAAAATTAGCAAAACAAGCTCCCTATTGTTTGGTCACTTATGGGACTTTTTTGCATTCAAAAATCCTTCTTTCACCAGTTGTCGTGCTGTTGTAGGTTATTGCCATATCTTTGGCTATACCTGCAGCGACCTATATCTGTCAGATTCCAAGAGGCGCATATGTTTGTTCCGTTTGTCAGCCAGAACAGCGATATCCCAGCAGGAAGCCACTTACGACAGGCGTGTTGGCCTTCCCTTTCGTCAAATCACTCTATTACTACGCAAAGAGTGTGACTCAGCGACGTATACTTTTGACTGAAGACACTCAACATGACAGAATGTGGGCAATTCCGGGAAAGAGCGGGGTGTATCATAGAGAAAGTAAGCTTTCTTCTCCTTTACGTCAAGTAAACACAAGTTATTATGAGCTTTCCATTGACAGACTCGAGACATCTCGCTCTATTAAAGAGCTTCCACATGACCACGTCGACCCATGTTTGTATCTGGCTGCCTTTTGACGAAATGACTGACCGCGGGACTATGTAAGTACCATCTTTTTCGATGAACAGCTGATCGATTCACGACATCGAAGCTTGATAGCAGGTTCTGATCTCGGTGCTTCGCAAAACCCTCTAGGACGTATAAACATCCTTCTTTTACCGATCCCTAAAGAATTCCGACGGGATAAGCCTGACTTTCTTTGTCCTCTGGAGAACTTGAGAAATGAGGGTTCGGACCATTTGGAATGTCGTGGGTTTCTCATCTTTTGTCAGATGTCTATTACCGCAGACTGTGTTCTTCACAGAACTTAGATAGAGCAGTTTTTTTGGCACATCACTTCTTGGTTATACACTTACCTTCTTCCGACACGAGGCCAGTGTTTTCAAACTAGAATCCATTATCAGTTGGTAAGGCGGACGACTTCACTTCTGAGTCTTCCTCCCATTCCCGGGAGGTACTTCAAGTTAGGTACAGTGCACTTTACTATTCTTCTTACCATACTCTCGTTTTGATGGTTAATGTTTACATACTTCAGGTCAGGGTCTTCGTCCGTTTATATAACCCGTCAATAGGACAGAGAAAGACAAAATGGGTCGTATTTTCTCGTGAGGATGCAGATTGTATGTAAGCGTTTTTGTCAGGCCGCTGGATGGGTAAAATTCCATCTGGATCGTGGATGGATTTCAGCCTCGTGCCATTTGCGCCCGCACCGGTTGCGAGATGTGGCGTCAGAGGAGCGTCAAAGACTCTCATCGATTTTTCAGAGACAAACATCGCCGTCTGGTATGGGTTCTGAACGCTGAACAATGGCGATGGTCATGCGAGAATAAAACGTGGAGCAGGTGTTACCGTACTATGCTTCTGAGAAGCTCGCATTTTTACATCGTCTTTGTGAAGAGGAAACTAGAAGATGGCTCATCCAGAGACAACCATTGGACGTCTGGACAGCCACGCTGATCCCCGTTTCTACAGCCTGACCCCGGGGACAGACGGTCGTTCATGAACGTTCATGCTTCATCCAAACGTCAACGGAAATAGCTTTTACTAACTTACCGTCTTGAACTTGACATTCCAAAATCTTTGGAGGCATTTTCTGTGAGTCCGGACCCAATTTTTATGATGTAGCACTATTAAGCACTATTATTGAAGACGATCGATCGAAGCGTCAACTCAGGAACTTCACAAGTGAACATCATATGTATAGCTATATACTCGATTGGCCAGTTGAACAAACGGATGCACAACGTTCAGCTGGGAATCCGGATGGGTGACTGTGGGTGATACGATGGATATTTTTGTCAAATTTTCAGGGTTTGTATTGAAGGTTGAGATGAGATGAGGCCGCCGTTCGATGAGTGAGGCTCTAACGATCTAGGCTCCTGGAGATTTTCTTCCTCCATGTATATGCGTACTAGTATCGGTGTTCCATCATCTACTTGTCGGAAATTTGCTTGCCTTTCTTTAGTAACCAGATCCTGCGTCTTGAAGACGTTCACGACGATGAGTCTATTTTTAGAGACCATCGCCCCTAACTAGGCCTAACTTTTCAAAACTTACAGTAGTGTACTGATCATCCTCACAGACACGGCAGTGGAACATGGAAGAAGCTCCATCCGAGTCGACTATCACACACCCGGGGCCCGGGAAATCGACAGTCGAGACTCGCGGAGGGGAATTGTTTAATTAGAGTCCATGTGAGTTTTTGTTTTGTGAGTTTGTCACGGTCCTCTTCCCGAGTCGGTGAGTTCTTGAACCTTCACTTGCCTGCTTGCAGACTTCTCGTGTGACCCCCCGGGGCTCTTACCTGCTCCCGCGGATGAGTCGAACTTGAATGAGCCGGTTAAGGGAGGCTATGTTTGAACCCGTCTATGAAGTTATCACGGGGACAGACGGTGAGCAGAATCGATTTCAAACCTACTTACCACAACGCATACATATTAATGGTACACTAGCCTGAGGATGTCAGTACTAAAGGCCCGGGGAAGATGTTTGTCATTTCAGCGCCCATCTGATTCACTGAAGCATCATGGGCTTCTGAATCTACCGGGTAGATATCAGTTAGCGTTTTTGACGTTATGGTTATGGTCCTTTCTACATACCTGTCAGTGCATCGAATTCACTCAACGTTGAGGCCAGAACAGAAGGCGTATTAGGGTGCTTTACAGAGATACTTATCCTACTGGTAAATGCCAGTGCCAGTGCCACACTTCTCGGACTAATCGCCCTGGATTACCATAGCGGATATCATTATCCATCATGATGCACTGGCAGCATCGAAGAGGTGTCGGAGAAGCTATACTTGCTAGACCCAGCTTGAACACAATAAGCTGAAAGTTCTTCTAGCTAGTAGAGCATGTGAGCTTAATATCTTCTTTGAGTATGAAAAGAAGCCAAAACCTCAAGCTCAAGTTCAAGTTGGCCAAAACGGTATTAAGTTTGATCTGTCAGTGCCCTGGGCCTCAGGCTGTCCGAGTTGTTTACTTGATTTCCGTTTACTGTTCATCCTGGCATACGTGTTCGCGTTCATACACACATTGTATTGAAGCCTTATGGAGGGAACATTCCCAAAAATGGGTCAAACTGTGCTGCGGCGTACTGCCGGCGGGGCGCACGCGGTGTGCGATCATGAGGTACGTTCAAGTTGAAGCGACGCTAAACTCTCAGGCATGTAGTAGCACGGTACCCAACTCGGAGTCTGCAATGCGAATATAAACCCACATATGTCGTGATAGAGAAATGACTTTGACGTCGTTTAACCGTACAGCAAATAAGCGACCTCAGGCTCGAGCCTCGGGGGTTTGACAGTGGGTCGTTTGACCCTCTCTCTCTCTCTTAACTTCGAGTACTTCCTTATGCCACTGCGTACATATGATGGGTAGAACAGTGATCCGCCGGCGACGGCGACTGTCAACTCTCGCTGAATCATTTGAAAAAAATCGCCTATCATAATCATATGAGCTGAGGGACGGGGAAATGATACGCTGACACGCTTAGCAGAGCAGAGCAGCCCTGCAGGCTGCCAGTGCCGGTGAGTCCACCAAAGTGCCTACGGTAGGTCCATATAAATGGTTCTTCCATGATGATATCCTCGGAGTCCGCCATCAAGGTTGAAGTAATGGGACTCGAGTAAATTGTCTAACTTTGAACCTCTTCGAGAACTGTGTGGCAAGTTCAATGTGATCCTCGATTGACCGTGTAGGCTAGCCTTGAAGGGCTGTAATTATGTTGAGCTTGAGCCTGTGTTGTGGGTATTGTATTGAAGGTTCAATGATGTTTGGGTGGTGGTGGTGGTGGCGGTGTGACGGGCGCTTATTTGTTTAAAAAGCCACCAATGCTTATGAGGGAAACGGCGCTGATGGGTAGCGGGAAATAAGGACAAACCGACAGCTCCAATGGCTCGTCGAGGTCCTGATCTATTATGGTACAAAATTTCTACATTCGGTTTTTAGCAAAGATAAAGTTTGCTTCTGCGCGACGGTGGTGGTTTGAGAGTAGTGAGATGTCAGACAAAATGTTCTAACTCGATCGACATCATGGCTACTAAATATAGAGA
>JAHXRV010001220.1:0-29300 GCA_019904355.1 Psilocybe tampanensis | reverse complement strand
GAATTTGCACAAGTTTTTAGAACAAGGATGTGAAGAAGAAAATATCTGAATTTTGAACATCCGACCTCCTTCAAAATTGAAAACACCCAAAATCTCAAATGAATTTCAAACTCAGGAAAATATGTGAATAACAACTAACCCAAAAACTCGGATTGCGCAGCGAGCAATGCCCCCGCAGGTGGCGGATACGTAATTAAGAGTCCGCAGGAGTCCGCCACATAGTCGCTCTTGGCAAGCTCTGGGACATCTTCTACTTATTCCAAAAACTTAATACTCGACGTTGTTCAGCCCTGTCCAACAAGGCGAGTGCAGGAAAGATGATGAGGCGTTTTGAATAGAAAGAAGTTGGAAAGAAGCCATACAACAAGAGTTTATTAATGTACAAAAAAGCAACGATTCACGAAAGGCCATCGAAAACATTTAGGAAACCAAAACATCGAGAAGATGGTTTTCACATAGGAAAATCAAGCAGATGTTGCAAAATTGATTCGTGCATTCTTCTTCTTGTGCCTCCTTTTCTTCTGCTTCACAGGTCCATTGCTGTACATCGCCGCGTCTGTTTGCGCTTGGTACTTCTCATCCTGTGATGACGAACCGGATGACATGGGTTTGCGTTGGGTGAGGAGGGGGAGCGAGCCGCGAGGCCACGAGACATAGATGATAGAACGCTGATGACCTCCGAGTCGGACTTCGTCATGGTCATGGATGGTTGTGGTTATGGTTTCAGTCCAGGGCGCTGCCCAAGTCTCAAAGTTCTTGAACTCCTTCAACTTGTTCTAAACACTCGATGTACAATGTTCAGTGCCAACGTCAAGACTCAAGTTTCAACGGTGTTCAGCCCAAGGAAAGCCCAGAATACAATAACGAGGGATTAACATTGTATTATATAGAAAGATTCAAAGCTACATCATGGTATATGTACTAAAAAGCAGTCGAAAACATTTATGAAATCAAAACATCGAGGAAAACATATCAAAAACAGATTGATAATATCTATTGGGCCTGTGGATACAATCGATTCAGGAGATCGAGCAGAGTTTCGAAAGCTGGCTTGTCTCGGTTTGAACGCGCAATTGAATTCTTGTACCAATTTTCGTTGTGGGGACCATGCGCAATTAGATCTGCACTTCCTCGAACTATAGGGTAAGGGTGAGCCAATAGCTCGAGAGCATTCCGCTTTTGGAGCAAATCTTGTACAGGCCAGGGTAATGTTTCTTTCTTCTCTTCAAGAATGGCGATCAGCTTTTGTGTTCGATCTCGATGGGAACCAACGACGTCTGGTGCAGGATTTAAAGCCTGCCGAAAAGCAAGAGATGAAAAGTGATCTCTTTGTTCGATGATCCCCATCACCAAAGCGAGCGACTCTTGCGCGCGGTCGAGAAGGTTCCGCAATTTGATTTTGTCAAGAGAGGGTTGATCCTATACCGAGATTTGAATTTTTAAGACAGGCTTTGAAAGAAAGAAAGACAGGATGCGCACCCCACGAGTTATATAATCATCATGCTCAGAGACCTTGGCAGCGATTTCATTAGTCTTCTCCCAGAGTTCGACTTTCAGTTGTGTCAACTCTTCATCTTGTTGGGCTATCTTGGCCGCCTGCTGTGCTGTCTTGATCTTCTGTTGCGCTATCTCGATGTCCTGCTCTGCCATCTTGACCTTCTGTTGCTCCACCTCGACCTCCAATCGGGCTGTCTTGGCCTTCTGTTTCGTTATCTCGCCCTGCTGTTTCGTTATCTCGCCCTGCTGTTTCTTTATCTCGCCCTGCTGTTTCTTCATCTCGCCCTGCTGTTTCGTTATCTCGCCCTGCTGTTTCTTTATCTTGGTGTCCTGTTCTGTTATCTCGCCCTGCTGGTCCTTTATCTTGGCGTCCTGTTCTGTTAACTTTTGTTCCAATTGTGTAAGTCGGTTCAGTATGGAGACAATCGTTACTGTGCCGGAAGCATTCGAATCGAGCGGATTGACTTGTAGTGCATTCGGAGCAGCGTCGACGTTGATATTGGGAACATCGGTATCGGGCTGCGACGTCGCTTCGCTGGCCTTTTTCGTCTTCTTCTTTTTCAGTTTCTTCTTCTTCTTCATCGAACCGTCGTCCGTCGCGGCGTCCGTTTGCCCTTGGTCCTCATTGAAGTCCTGTGGTGAAGTTGACGATGACGATGACATCCCGATGGGCAGTCCCAGGTCGGGATTGCGTTGTAAGAGAGAGGAGGCGAGGCCACGACCTCCAGAGATAAGGGGGGCTGGCTTCACGACGGCCAGCAAGTAGTTGTCGTCGTCGGGACAAAGAGAGTTGATGACCTCGTCATCTTTCAACGCCGTGAGCGGGGAGTCATGACCAAACCAGAGGAAGTGGAAGTGACTTCCACTACCACTGGGCATCTCCGAATTGGCCGAGTCCCGCACGCACTGACATTTTGGGTGGTGGCTGTTCGGATGGAGCACGTGCTCGCACCATTTCCGTATAGCAAGATAGGGGCTCCGACCGAGATTGGATAATTCAGAGATGTTCAGATAGATTTAATTGCACCTACAGACATTGAAGTGTTAGAAAATGCTCTCTAATATTAATACTCAATTTTTGGAGTTATTGGTGCAGTTCTGGTGTAGATATGTGAGAAATGCAGCAAAGTCACACAGAAAATTATCCAAATCAGTGTAGTAACAAGAAAAATTGAATTCCACAGCACAAATTAATTTAGTGATTCAAACAAAGCAACTTGTCCACCTTGAAGCCTGCAGAACTTGCACAAGTCTGTCTGCCAGAACTTGGCCAAAACGATGAGCGCCGTCGTAGTGTGACACGCGTTTTGCAAGTGTGTTAGGCAATCACGTCGGTCACAGGCTCAGCCGGAACCAGGCCCCATTTGGTCCAACAATGGCGGACAATGGGAAACAATGGCCTGATGCCGCCACCTCCACTCCCACCAGCCGACTTCCACTTCCACTCCTTTAGTATATACTCTGAGCGGGTGTCTGTTGTTGTGTACTGTTATGATGAGTCAGAAATGCAAACAGCAGTCGGCAACCGGGGTCCGGCATTCGCACGGCGCACCAGACATCAGCACATCTTTGTTCAACCGCTCGCCCTTTGCACCGAGCTTTTCCTTGAAGATATGTTTAGCAAAGTCTTTGGCATCGCCAACCGTCTTGTCCTTGGAGAAGTCGCGTTTTTCCACGCTATCCTCGTCTGCAAAAACGGCGATAAGTGTGGTAGTGGCATTGCGAACGGGAGCACGATTTTTGGACATGATGGAATAAAGACAAGGGAGATGGCCACCCAGAATCGATGTAATCTGGATATGTACTTACTATCGATATCGATTATCTTATTGTCTGTGCTTTGTGTGCGTCCCTGGGAATAAGAGGGTTGACAGGCCTGCAGGCAATGGCCCTACGTTCATATTACCCGTGATCATGGGACGCCGGAAAGCGCCCAAACACTAATTATTGTGAAACTCACCCTGGGAAGGACGGAGATGATCTTTCAACAAAGTACAAAAGTACAAAGACAAGCACAACACCTTGACAACAACAAAAAGTACACTATTGTTCCATTCAACGGTTCATCAGCGCCTGATATATGTTGCATACAAACCATTCGAGAGTGAGCAGGAGGAATGGATGGAGACATTTGAATTTGATGGGTAATCAAAGTTGAGATCAGCCAGCAGGGCGAGCGCTAGGCGGCGAGTGCCTCATTTTTGTCCAGCAAAGGTGAGTGCCGCACAATGCAGAGTGTCTTTCTTTTCCATAAGCATCTCACACGTCAATTAACCGTTTCTTTCTTCAAGAGATGACTCTAGGCCGAGCGCTTCGCGGAAATGATATCAGATGAGATGCCCAGAGATACAGCGAGGCTCGCCTGCGATGCCTCAAGGAGATGGTGTCTCTTGATTAGGTCAAGTGAATCTTCGTCCCAAGTTCAAAGATTGGTTTATTGTAAAAGGTTTAAAGAACCGCACCTCAAAGTCGAGATGGTATTAATGTCGCTGATTTTGGTGGCGAGATTTTTGACCTTTCATCAAGACGGTCAGCCTGGTACCGAAGTGCCTTATTGTCCTTCTCCAGAGCGTCGAGCTATTCCTTCACGAGTGTTCGCAGACTCTCCATCTTCCGAGCGTCTTCATTGCACCGCGCTTCCATCCTCTTTGCCTCCTCTTTCCAACTTGCCTCCATCCTCCCCGCTTCCTCCTTAACATCCACCTCCATCCTCTCCACTTCCTCCTTAACATCCACCTCCATCTTCCACTTGGCCGTGTCCTCCTTCCACTCTGCTTCCATCCTCTTCAGCATCTCAGTGTCCGCCCTCCACTGGACATCCGTCTCATCCAGCAGTGCCTTTCTGTCCGTTCTCCTAACCCTAGGTTCAAAGCCGGAGGACATGCAATCGAACTGTTTTCTTTGCTGAGACTACGGTCAAAGCCTACGACAACGGAGCAGGATCAAAACTTGAAAGACGGTACGGAGAGAGCCAGACACTGCCAGAAACTGCGTACGAGCCATCTGTTTCTTTGAGATTTTTCGCACAAGTGCGAGAACCAACTGCGCCAGTCAGAAACGAAAGGATCTTGGAAAAGAAAAGCGCTGGTTGAAATAATAAATCGTATATTTTCTGCCTCCTTTCAAATATGTACACCTGCCAACGAAAATACCAGTCAGAATTCAAAATGAACGAACTGTGGTCGATCTTCAGTTGCCTCCACTCACAACAAACTTTATTCTTACAAATGTTCACGACGCGTTATTCCAAAATAGACGAGGGATCATGGACGAACAGCTTCTCCCCAATATCTTGACTTGAATCTAGATACTAACGATCACTCAGCATTGGAACGGGAAGAACACAAAGAAAGACATACCAAGCAAATAAAAAACGGCTCACATTCCCACTCAACAGAATGTCCTTTGGGTTCATACGGAGAGCAGGTGGGCCATCACCGAACACACCTTCGTCACTCTCGGCTTGTTCTGAGGGGCTGAAACCCTCAAAATCGACCGACGAAGGAGCCCTGCAACGGCTTCTTTGTGAGACAGGCTACTTTTTCGTCGGAGTAACCTAGGTAGAAAGGAGGACGATTGGAATCAGGATCCCCTGCACTTGACCGAAGAATAGGTGTGAAACAAGCCTTCTTCCCTCCTTCGAGCTCCATTCGGGAGCATCGATTGTGGAGTTTCTTGAGGGAGCGTGGGGGTTGGGATCTTGGGAGTTGAAGCTTGAAGCTTGAAGATGCATCAAGAATTGGGTTATTTTCTTGAATTTGACTTCAATACCATATCTGCGAGACGATGTTTCGTCGCCCATGCTAACTCTGGCGTCTGGTTTTATGGAATACGGTCAAACCGACACTGTTATCGAGTCTGTGAGCAAAAGTTCCTCATAAACATCGTTGAAAACACACCTGGAGTGGGTACAGTAAGGCCCCGTTGCCCTCAAAGCAAGGCTTTCTCTGTGTGCTTATTCTCTCCATATTCCAATCGTGGTTCGCGGGCTGGGAAAACTGGCGCCAAAAGCGTGTTGTCTGGTGGGTAGTGACTTGTCATATGTACGATTGCAAAGATATATGAAGCAGAAGGGTGTGTCCAAGGCATGAATCGAGTCGAGACATACATAGAGGTCAAGCAGCATCAGGCATTGATGGTGGTCGTGGTGGTTGAATAAAAAGGGTTAAAGTTACCCTTTTGGGCCATATTCTCGGCAACCTTTTGTTAAGAGTCCGTAGGAGTTCGCTCTTGGACAACTTCAACTTATTCAAAAATCTCAATGCTCGACATTATTCAGCCCTGTCCAACAAGACAAATGCAGGAAAAGATAATGAGGCCATTTTAATAGAAAGAAGCCATACAAAAGTCACTATATTAATGTGCAACAAAAAGCAGTCGAAAACATTTAGGAAATCAAAACATCGAGAAACAGATGGAAAACGAATAGTTGGTTCTTGCAAAGTTGATTCGTGTAGGGCGGACCGTTCAATTGGATTATTGTACCGGTTTTTATCGAATTTCATTGTGCGCACCATGCTCAATACATTGATCTGTACGTTTTCAAAATTCAGGCCACGGGGCTAGGGTGAGCCAGTAGACTTTTTAAGCAAAACCAGTACGGGACTGCTGAGCTCGGTGGTGAACGTTCCGCGACTTGAGTTTCTCGAGCGTGCCCTCATCCTGATGCCGAGATTTGAATTTTTAACAAAGGTCTGCGAAAGAAAGAAAGATAGGATGCTCACGAGAGAGGAGTTGAGGCCACGACTTCCAGAGATAGGAGGGACTGGCTTCACGACGGCCAGCAAATAGCTGTCGTCGTTGGGACACAGAGTGTTGATGACCTCGTCATCTTTCAACGCCGCAGGCGGTTGGGCCATGAACGTTGAACTTTGAACTGTTATTGATGAGTCAGAAATCAAAACACACGGAGTCGACAACGGGAATTCGCACCAGACATCAGCACATCTTTGTCCAACCGCTCGCCCTTCGCACCGAGCTTTTCCTTGAGGATATGTTTAGCAAAGTGTTTGGCTTCGCCAACCGTCTGGTCCTTGGAGAAGTCGCGTTTTTCCACATTATCCTTGTCTGCAAAAACCGCGATAAGTTTGGTGGTGGCATTACGAGCGGGAGTACGATCCATGGACATGATGATGGAATAAAGTCGAGGGAGATGGCCATCCAGAATGGATGCAATTTAGATATATACTTACCAGGCGGTGTTCAGGAGAACATCCCGAGACACCGACAATCCCATAAGGACTGATCGTAACGCATCTTCAGCCTCAGTCATGATGGTTCCGAAAGATTCTCCTAAACCCATCAGACTCAAAGCCAGAGGATATGCGATCAACTATTTTCTTTCCCGAGGGCCGAGGGCTTGATCGAAATCAACAAGAATGGAGTAGGATTAAAAACTGAGCGTGACAGACGGTATGGAGAGAGCCAGACACTGCCAGCAACTGCGTACAAGCTATTTGTTTCTTCGAGATTCTCAGCACTTGTGCGAGAACTAAATATCGACCACTGTTCGTTCATTTTGATATCCCTGACTCCTGTGGTATTCTCGTTCGCAAGTGTACATATTTGAAAGAAGTAAAAAAACATACGATTTATTATTCCAGTTCAGCGCTTTTCTTTCGCGACGAGTTATTACCAAACAGACAGGGGATGATGAACGAGCATCCCCTCGCCAATATCCTTACTTTAATCTAGAGAATAACGATCATTCAACGTTGGAATGGGAAGAACATAAAAAAGACATACCGAGCAAATTGAGAATCCTTGTCGTCGCAGCCTTGGTTTCGCTACCTTGATGGCTCGGATTCAGTCGCGCGGAAGACGAAGAGGGTACAGTCGTGCCAAAGCTGACCGTGGCATTGATTGTCGCGTTGGTCTTGGTACATATTGGCGGTTGGTTTTCATGCTGTTCGCTTTTTTCTTGGTCACTAGTCCATCCCCGTTCGTCGCTGGATCGGTTTGCCCTTAGTACTCCAAATTGGTGGTCTGTGGTGTTGCCGACGCCGACATCTGGCCGTGATCGTAGACAATCCCAGGTCTTGCCCTCGAGGCCCGCCCATCAACCTGGTCCCTCCTGGTCCCCTTGCTTTTTGGTTTCGATGTCGATGTTTGCAAAACGGAAAACGAATTCATGATCTCTTCCGTCTGTATCTTCATATTTCGTAGGAAAATACTCATTTGGTCTATAGGCCAAAAAAACTCCCAATCAATGTCTGCGAGTCATGCAAGTTACGAACCCTGGAGGCCTGGACACTTCAAGCCCTGAACAATTCATCGAGAATCGGTCACTCCTCTGCTTCGCCATCGAAAATCGCAGACTTCCTATGTCACTCCTCGACGACTTGCCAGGAGTCATCGTGATCAGAACCAGTATTTGCCTGTAGGGAAGTGTCCAATACTTACCTAGCTTGGGTAATCGAAACGCTCAGTTGTTATCAGAGACAACCGTCCAGACGTCCATCCTTGATTATTTGTCGGCCTTCCGGTTGTCATATGTCGTGTTTCCGCAAAATACGTGCAGAATCCATGAGGCTAGGGGTAGGCAGATGGTGGTTTGGACAAGAAAAGGTAAAATTACTATTCTGAGCGAAATCCGTTGGAAATTCTCGGCAAAGTTCAGATCGTACCTTTCTCACCAACGACCACCACCACAAACCTTGCCTCCAACAACGAGCATGCGTTTGACGTTGTACAATGCTACGTCGACAATACGGGACTGCCACACCTTCTTCATTTGCCCCAGCGACTCACGCTGAGGACGCACAACCGAACGAAGCCATCAACAAGCGAACTTCTTGCGTTCCGCCTTCAATTAGAATCGCTTCTCGTAGCGCTGCCACGGGTATCCATTATCGAGGAGGGGCTCGAGGGCGAGGCGGGTACCGAGGGACAAATTACAACCACAGAGGACATGGTGGGCAATACGCCGTCAGAGGCAATTCATGGGGAAGGGGAAGGGGCTTCGGGCTATATTCAGATCGGACATCGTATACTGGAGCCGTATATTCGTCATCGTCGTCGACATCTGCCAGTACCAACCCGACTTCCCGCGAAAACTCAAGCCAGGCGTATGCTGCACGCCGACGTATCCAAGAATTGAAGAATCAGAGTCCTGCACAGACATCCGCTACCGCTACCACGCCGCCTGCTGAGAGCGAGGAATCGTTTAGCTGGCTCCGTAGAACAAGATCACCTACTCCTAAACTACCACCGATACCTTTATCGCGACGGAAAATCGAGGAGCCTCCACCTCTGCCTCCGCCTCCACCTTCTCAGCCGCCCCCAACCCCTCCGACCAAATTACCACTCCCCGGGCGAATGCATAAGACGATCGAACCCGTAAAGGAGGAGGTTACTTCTCCTGCCATCAAGAGAGAGCATGTCTCTCCACCGCCGCTGCGTTCACATTCTGAACCTGAACGGAAACTCATAACGTCGGCGTGCAAATTCTTCCCCTTCCCTGACGACTGTAGAAAAACAAATCCGAATTATCAGAAGAACAGAAAGACCTACGTATTGAGTCGAAATAGAGAACTCGTCAACATGGGTTTGAAAAGGGAAAAGGCATTTGTGAGAGATGATGGTTTGGTCATCGAATGGTATGAATTCTTCATTTATTCTTCGTTTCAACAACTGATTTCTTTTGTTACAGGTCGAGTACGGTTCCTGTCTGGTCGGACACTCTCCTACCAGAGACCATGGACCTCGCAGCAGCCATTCGCGAAACATATCATATCGATCGTACCAAATCCTCCAGCCATTGTTCAGCCGGCCCGTCATCGTCACAGTCTAAAAATAGCCAGAGGCTCACTTCAACCTCGACGCAAACAGGTTCTTCATTACCACCGACAAACCCTCATACCAGCCCCAGGAAAAGCACTAAACGAAGCTCTGATGGCCCTCTTCCTTTACCGTCCAAAAAACCTCGACAATCGCCCCTTCCGAGTGCCATAACGGCAAATGTTCCGTCCCGAATAATTCCACCATCCTCAACGAAAGTGCAACCTGTTTCAACGACGAGATTACCTCTTCCTGGTCGGCGGAGTCTCAACCCCAAGCCTCCTTCCGTACCTATTGCTTTTTTGCCACGACCTGCGACGCCCAAGTCACTATCAGAATCCACTCTCATGAATTTAAAGAACCACACCGACGCATCTGGGCGAAAGCTCAGTTTTTCCGATTCTTCTTCTCAACGAACTACGACAGCTTCTCCCCGACCACCATCGCCGATAAATAATAAAGATAATCCCCTTGTTTATCCCCCATTAAATTTTTTCTATTCTACCTCCACGCTGGAGGAGAACGACACTCCCACATACCCGATGTGGCATGAACCAATAACGCCCAACTTTCCTGAGAGTGTCTTTGAACATAAACACCACGAAGATGATCCCAAAATAGTAGACAGCGACTACCTTGATGCGGAAGACGTCGCTACCTCTTTGCTCACGCAACCTAACGACAATATGCGTTCTGACGATGATGAAGTCGACGTGGACAACACTGGCAACACCGATGATGACGGGTCCGGCGAGGTCGAAAATCTCGTTTCGGATTTTTTGCTTAAGTTAGTTTTTCTCCAACCATCTTTATTCCTTTTCTGACTTTCGTTCTCACAACAAAACCATAGGTTTTGCCAGCTCTTTGATTCCGACCGTGCGAGATTGGAGATGGCATACGACCAAAATGCCCTGTTCTCATGTCGTGTCCATCATCAAGAGGAGCCTTCATTTTCGATGGCGGGCTTGTTCGCACCCGAAATCGAGCAGCCTTTCAGATCTACACGTGAGTCGACTTTCGGTGTGTTTCATAGTACGAATCATATGGTTCTCAAACCTTGTCTTTTTTTCGAAACGTAGATTCTCGTGCAACGTCATCGGCTGTTTACCAAGGGCGCACGCAAATCCTTAACAGATTACTTTCTTTGGGCCCATACCAGTTTTGTCCTAGGGGTGTGACGAGCCAGCTTTTATATGATACTGTCGATATGGATTCTGTTGGTGTTGGCGTATTGTTGACCGTCCATGGCGAGATAGTCAATCCACACAACGCGAATCCGGATTTGGACCATGTTCTAACTCTAGATCAGAGTTTTGTTCTCCGCCGAACGTCTGCGATTACCGACGTCCAAGAGGAGGAAACGGACGTCAACAACGGGTACGTCACTTTTTCTTTCGTACATTTCATCTGTGCTATGCGCGTCTTTTTCTCTTGTTGGTACTCATCAGACACTTGCGCGAATTCTGTGATTTTCTGCATTGTCTGATGGGAACATTCATTTACACAGTTGTTCTTCGTGTCGTTAGCTTGTTTTCTTGTTACTGATGGGTTGATCCTTTTTCTTCTCTTATGTTATAGGTTCGGAAAGAACGTCTCGTGTGTGTGGCCGCTGGTTGCTATTTCTCATCAGATGACAGTTAGAGCGATGCCTTTCTTGTCTGCTGAAAAGCTAGAAGAGGCCCTTCCCTGGGTTCGAGAGGTTTTTTGACCTTGTTTATGTGGGTGGGCTCTACTATTCTCTTCCATTTTCTTGTATATATCTTGTCCTGGCCGTCATCATCATCATTTTGCATTGATCATCTTGTCATTCCATAGCGTGCACGAATTGTATAAAAAGTGGTATCACATAATTGTAGTATAGTATAGTACTATTTTACTAGCGTCTGTGGGCATCGTTAGTGCCAGTGGTTTTAGAACCGAATTCTAATTGTCGTTTTGGACGGTTTGTGTATGTACTCGAGTCTGACTTGCCAAGACAGCCAGACCAGAAGGCCGTGTGTGTGTGTGTTGTCTTTCCTGTCCTTCCTTCCTTCCTTCATTTTCATCATTTTTCGAATAATGCACACATATGCCATATAATGCTGTTCATGTGATTGAGGCGAGATATTTTTGCTATCACTCGTGGTACGGGTTGTGAGAGCGGAGTGCACACACGAAGGTCTTGTGCGTTGGTATCACACTACATGTTCACTGCATATCTTATTCAGATACTCGCAACAAAGTCAGGAACAACGATTTTCCAAAATACGATGAGGCTCAAGAGCGCGGCGCTAACACAGACCGGTCGCACACAAGAATTAGTGGGAGAGAGCGTACATATGGGTCTACATATAGACTTATATTTAGAGTGACAGAGTCAACTGGCGATAGCAAAAATAACCCTTAAATTCCTTGGCGGGACAGTGACATTCCGAAAACAAAAAGTTATTCTCCGGCGTCTCCTGGTTTGGGGGGGAGGGGGCGGTAAACTTATGCGTTGCTCGACCTCTCTTTCATAGACCCTCTGCCTTCGTGGTCAACTTCGTACGCGGTGCTTCGACCGTTGTTGAAGGATGGCTTGAGCTCGGTCTCGAGACCGACGTAGTCGTAGGCGTATTCTCCCATATCCGCCTCGTCAATACCGAGGATCTCGACATCCTCTGGAACGCGCAGTCGCAGACCGGGGATATAATGCATCACCCAGAGTATAATGGTCTATACATTCATTACCCACGTCAAAAATTCAATGACATGTCAGTTTAGTGATCATAACCCGCCTCCAGGAACGGAGGGAGATAAGGAGCGAGAAATGTGGGGGACTCACCGTCATGACGAAGGAATATCCGAGGCCGGCAGCAGAGTCTGCCAGATGCTTTGGGAGCTGGATCCAGTGGTGGTCAAGCCAACCGCCTGGAATGACGGTGAATCCGTCGAAACCAGCTACGCTGGCTTGAGCGAACAAGGCGGTAAGGATGTTACCAACTATACCGCCAATGGCATGGGAAGCAAAGATCTGGAATAGATGAATTAGAATTTAGATACTAGTGTTTTTTGGCTTAACGAGAAAGTTTCAGCCTACATCAAGAGAATCATCATATCCGGCGAAGAACTTGAGCTGTGTGGCAAAGTTGCACACTGTACCCGCCATGAATCCGAAGAGGACCGCCGCCGCTGTGTTCGAAATAGTAAGTCAGTCTCATGCTGCCACGTTCTCCCCTCGGAATTCAATTCCAACGTAAATAAAAATACGCACGAGATCCAACGAAACCTGATCCTGGAGTGATAGCCACGAGGCCAGCAATAGCTCCTGAGCAGAAACCTACAGCTGACCATTTTTTCTCAATACGATAATCCTGGAAGGGAAAATTTTGTCAACGTCAAGCTCTCATGATGATAAAGACCCGAGGTGTGGGACCAGTTGTCATGAAATGGTTTATGCGAAAAAGAAGAGGAATTGCAAGAAAATTCAAAACCTACCCAGAGCATCCACGTCAATCCACCGACGCTGGCAGCCAAGTTGGTGACGATGCAAGCTTGTGCAGCTCGCAAGTTGGCAGCAAGTGCAGATCCTCCATTGAAACCTGAGAGTGAAGTCAGAGTCTGATGTCTTTGACAAATTGCAATATGTGGGTAGGTCGAAGACGTACCGAACCAGCCAAACCAGAGGAATATTGTGCCCAAAATCACATAGGTTGTATTATGGGGCTTGTAGGCAAGCGCTTCGGTACCATAGCCACGTCGTTTGCCTAGGTAGATTGAGATAGCGAGAGCGGCTGTGCCGGATGAAATGTGGACAGGAGTTCCTCCAGCGAAATCAAGACCTCCGAGAACGAAGGTCCAGCCGTTAGAGTTCCAGGTCCAGCATGCAATTGGGTCATAAACGAGTGTTGACCATGCGAAAACGAAGAAAAGAAGGGGACCGAGATGGGCACGTTCTGCGAAGCCACCAATAGCGAGCATTGGCCTATTTTGTATTTCATTGTTGTTAGGTCGAGAAAAAGCGAAAAAAATGTGGTTAAACGCACGTAATAGCAGCGAACATGAGTTGGTAGACGCAAAAAACAATAGATGGAATACGAGTGCTCCCAATGGATGGTTTCTCGAGGACACCTTTGAGGCCAAAGTATTCTTTATAATTGGACATGAGATTTGAATACGTTCATTAGGCTATTGATCAGCTTACTGAGGTCCCCGATGAACCGGCTTCCAGTCTCACTGAAAGCCAAAGAAAAGCCCCAGAAGAACCACTATCACAACGTAATGGCTTTAGGTCACGACGGTGGTGTTGGCAACGTAGAAGGGTGAACTCACTTGGAAGGAAACCACCGCAAGAGTCATCATGCTCAGATAAATCATAGACAAAGCATTCTTTCGCCTGCGTCTGTCAACACACAAGCTCATGAGACCGTTGAAGAAACTTACCTCAATAATCCGGAGTAGAAAAACCCAACACCTGGAACCATTATCCATACGAGGGCGGTTGAGGCGAGAACCCAGGCAATGTCTCCTGGATTGTACGTCCAGGTAACATTAGGACTCGCACTCGTGTCGTCCCATTCAATCGACCCAGCTATATACAGAAGAAACCAGTCAGAGCCTTGCGGGATACATATCTCGCCAACAAGAAGCGAAGAACCTACACGAATCGTAGGTGATGTTCACCATCGCTGTGGGCGGGTTTAGGAGGAGGGAGAGAAATGAACAGTCAGACACCCTGGATTCATTTTTATACTTAAGTGTTTCTGAAAGGATATGGGTTGATGTGAACCTTATCGACCGGTTGCATCTCCCGTTCAGAGTGAAGTGACAGTATGGGCGTTTGATGTGATGCGGCCGGGAGATGGCCGGCGTGTCCCGGGTGTATTGTAATTTATGACATCCCATCTATTTTTACTGGCCTATAAGCTCCTTTTGATAAGGGTCACAACTGGTGAGAGCATACCAAGTTCAGGATTTCACCGTCAAAGAATTCAGACATTTCAATTCATCGTGTGATCCTCGACAAAGCCACGTATCGAGCTTTGAGCCTTTCGCCAGCGACCAGGGACCGTCATTGATCTATCCCAGGCCCCGCGGATGGGGCACCTATGTTGGTTGTGGCGTAGCCCCAGCACCCAGCACCGGCACTGAGTACCGGATGTCTTTCAAGTTTTGGGAGGATGTATATCCTGAGAAGTCCTTGCATATGGTGAGCTGTAGTAAACGAACTGGAGAGAATTTTCCTACGAGCTCCCACACGTTGTTAGCAAGTGCATTCCCCAATAGTTTCAACTTAACTTCAGATTGCATCCTGAGCCCAGGCGATTCTTTGCGCAGTAGGGATACAGGGGTCGCCGCTTTATTTCCAGCGCATCATACACGAGAATATCTGTATCCTGAGCGTCCATAGCTCAGAGAGTTACTGGCTGCATTTATCGCTGAACAAGAATGCAACTTTGCGAGTTGAAATCACTCCTCCAATTTCAAATTATTCCTACGGGCGCCTAAAGCGGGGTATTTGTCGAGATATCCTTGCATTGGTACATTAGAGCCCTATCTGGCTTCAGAAAGGTATACTGATCTACATATACTTTACATGCCTCTGTGCAGTATGAAACACAGGATAAACATTCTCGATGTTTCCACGTCCTACTATTATTGTTCATTTTGACATTTTCATTTTGATTCCGATATCGTCAGTGGCACGGGTTGCTCTTGTGGGCGTCGACGAAGATTGTCATGCCGTGTTGTGGGGATTCTTGATGAAAGATCTTTCTTCCATACTAGACTCAAGAGTCTTTGTTCGTCTCCTTGTTCTCTCATCAGACGGCTACTACAAGAACTTGCACCAGAAGCCCGAGAGGCTGCAGCCGAATAGTAGTTGAGGATTCAGAGGCGGAATCCTTTGGAAATCATAGAACGTCCTCTGAGTACCTGGGATATCTGCGGTCACAATTATATTACCCTACACTAGCGGTCTGTTGCTCAAGCGCTCAAACCCCGAGTTAAGGGCGAATCACTGTTCTGGTCTTGAAGCAAGCCCAAATTCAAGCCCCGAACGTCGGCATTGGCCGCATCTCACAGTGGTTATGCTTGACCTTGCTTGTCAACAAAGTCTGGAACAAACAATAATTCTCCAGGATGAATCGCCGAATTCATTCGGTGTGACTTTCTGCAACCATCCATGTACAACACCTCGAGGTTATCGGCGACGGAGATATACGCCAACTCTTCAATGGATCATCACGATTAAACTTCCAGGTCCCAGGCATTATGACCTACATGCTTCGAGAAAGGAATCATCGGAAATCGGACTCATGATCAAAGGTGAATGCTTTTCGATGTGAATGTCAAGGAAGTTTCATGAAATATCAAATGAAATACGAGGCATGGGTCCTTTATAGCATAAGGAAGTCTCTGGGTGATATCCGCTCAGCGCTCAGCCCTGTTTTCGACACCACAATCCTGATTCACCTGATACATCGATTGACAAAGTTAGGGCATGGCTGGGAAGAAGATGGTTTCAACGTCTATAGGATCTATACCCCCGAATCCTTTGAGGCGTATACTTGTGGGATCGTACGTTGGATTGTTGAACTGAAGAGTAAACGCTTACAGACGCGACGCTGTTACATAGAACGTTGGAATGATTGGCAGATAAACACAGGCACATGTGATACCATTCAGTCCTTATCGACGCAATGGAATTGTCGCCACAACGGCTTTGTCGCCTTGACCATCCAAATCTATGGCAATGGGTCCGGCTCCACCGACACTTATCGCGGGACCGTAAAAATCGTCCCCCTTATCCTATGTCTCTATAGGGCTGCCCTTGGCGAGGTCGGGCCTGGATTATTCCATGTCCCTTCTGGTCGCTAGATCTCATTTCAACGATTATTGGGCGGTATTCAGTTTTGCTTCTCAGAAGTGATGCGTTGCGCATGACATGACGGCCAGTGACTGTTGATCAAGACACACCTACTCGTGAACAGGCATGAACTGGTTCCCGCCGACATCAACGAAGACTCAATTTTGAAAGGAACTTAAAATAACTATAAGTACAGCCTAGGGAATTCGATGAGCAGGGTGCTCGATGATCATGTTATCTCGATGAGGTGAGAGATTTTTCCGCCTTGTCCACAATAGCCAAAAGGATATGCTCTAATCTATTTCTAGATTGACTAAATTTTCGAATCACTGACCAGTCTATTATATCTACAAGCGTGATACCAAGAATCCCCTCGGATAAGTCTATATTGGAACCCCCACAATCGACAAGCTGCAAAGTGCAAACGGACCTTTGTCCTGTTCTCGTTGTCCCCTCCACAGACTGCGCACCAGTGATCCCAAGTCCCTGAATCAGGCAGCGGATAGGCGATACTTTGCCGCAAAGTCCGTTTCGTGACATTTATTTCTTATCTTTGACATGTCGTCCAGGGCAGCGGCATCGAGAAAGCGCCTCAACCCTGGCGAGGATAAGCGACCATCGTCATCCTCAAAAGGTTTCTTTTCGCGTTCGAAGAAAGAGACGACAGCCTCCCCCTCCCCCTCTCCTTCCAATATGGCACCAACCGCCCTAGGGCTCAATCCCAGGATGGACTCTCCGCGATCCAGTCCGTATCACTCTGAAATGGATCTCGTCCCAATCCGACATCACGCGAGGCGAGATTTCATGAATGAACACTTACGTGATACCCCGCCCCCCACTCCGCAACCTAGGAAAATGTCGTCACCACCTTCAACCAGTCACGGCTATGTGTCGAGTTATCCTTCTCCACCTCACGAAGACTTCGCAGCGATAAGACTCACACCCAAGAACTATAGAAACGCTTATCGTCAAGAACAAGAAGAGGTGTCATTCATTGAGGCGTCTTACCAGCCTCCACCGCCTATCCACGCGACATATCAGCCTCCCCCACCAGTGCAGACCTCACGAATCAACGCCCAGCGGAGCCTCCCAGATATACCAGCGAAGAGGGGTGGCGGATTAGAGGATCCCGATGTTCTTTCTGATCTGCCACGTCCCCCAACATATCTCCCACCAAATCCATCCTCGTCCACGTTTGCGTCACTTTCCTATGCATCCTCTTACTCCAGCTCCTCTGGGAGATCCTCTGCTCTTCCTGGATTGACGTCAGACAGCTCGTCTGCCTCATCCTCGCGGGCACAATCACCCACACCCACACTGCCCACATACTCATCCTCTCCGGGTCCACACCCTTATAGTACTGGTATCCCCGATCAGCCTGCATTGCAAATTGCTATTCATAATTCACCGTTGTCTCCTCGTTTACAAGAAGAATATCATGCCAACTTGTCCTATCCGTCACCACCTTCACCCGATCCAGCTCGCCTACCACCATCGCCATCTGCAGAATTGATAACCCACTCTGTCGAGGCTCAGCGAAAGGCGTTGTATCGTGGCTTTGGTGGGGCCTATTCTCCTCCGTCCACACCTGTGCCAAATCAGACTCTCTTTTGGCAGTCCCCACCCCCATCCGCTCTGCTCTCACCATCCCCGCGTATTCGACCTCCTGAGTCCATCTCCGGATCTTCTGACTCCTCGGACAAATCTTCGATCAAGAGCTCTCCAGTCCCACCTACCAGTGGGTTCGTCTTTCCTGGGTCTAGGTCTGTGGCAAGGCCCAAAACCTCAAAGACGATCGGTACCAAGGCAAAGAGCAAATCTCGCGTACGAGGCGATAGCGATGCGAGCGCCAACTCTCCCCTTGGGTATCAGGATTCGAACGATTTCCCCAGTCCTCCTCCTCTTCCTTCCCATTTCGATGATCACAGGAATGACCGTTATCCGACGGGGAATAGGAGACCTGCTGGTAACGCTACCTCGCAAGATGGCTCGACGACCTCGGAGACAGGATCTATATCCAGTCGCGATTCTGATCCGGCTCGCCTTCGCAGATCGTCCGATGCGAGCTCTACTAGGCCACGAAAACCTGCTCCTATCGCCGGTGGATCTGCCACACAGTTCGTCTTTCCGGTGTCTCGTTCACGAGCACAGCCAGCCCTCAAGAAGAAACGGTCGCGCAAATTCTCTGGTACGACCGACGAGGAAGAGCCCAAGAAGTTCATGGGGATTTTGAAGAGAAAGAAGAAGAAATCCAAAGATACGGTTTCGTCGACGTCCAGCGGCTCAAAACCTATCTCGGAATCTGGGTCAGACTTGGCGACGGACATGAACCCTTCATCCACTGCCTCCGGATCCGTTAGCAGAGGTGAACCGACTTCTCAGCAAGGCGGAGTTCGTCAGGAGAACAAGGACAGAACACCAAACATCAAATCCCGGATTGGCAGCTATCCCCTAGACCCATATGACTCTGTTTTGCTTGACAAGTACGTCGATATTTTTTCCGTTTCTTTTTTTAGCCCTGTCGTTCGTGCAATTTTGGGACTGATGTTTCTTCTTACGTCCAGTGACCGACACACGGGGGAACTTCTCATGAGACTCAATCCAACAAACTCGCCGAGTTTCCATAATTACGGAAACAACCCACCTGCGTCTGTGCTTGATCTGGGGTGTGGGCAAGGGTGAGATTCTGTTCATCTTTCAATTGTTCACACAGTCTGATTTCTATCCCGTGTTTGCAGGCACTGGGTCGTTGACGCAGCGATTGCGTGGAAAGGATATGGGACTAAGGTGACAGGTTACGATATGGTGGACATATCAAAAGGTCTACTACCTTGGGCCGCTCAACAAGGGGTGATCGATAACATTCGTTTTGTCCGGGGGAATTTGTAAGTGCCTGCAAATCCCTTTCCTGGAGAAGTAATAACGTGTTTTTTGACTCTTGTTCGGTTCGACTGCTAATTTTAGCCTCAAACAAAAACTTCCGTTCGGCGCTCAATCATTCGACCTGGTCAGGATGTCGTGTCTGGCGCTTTGTATAACGTCGGACTCCTGGATTTTTGTACTGCAAGAAGTCTTCCGCGTCTTGATGGTCGGAGGACGCCTGGAACTCATCGATGATTTGATTTTCTTTCCGTATGGTGCAAACTCCGGGTCTGGCCCAAATGCATTGTCTACACCCCCTCGTCTGGACATCACGATCCCGTCATCATCGTTTACTACCTTCAGCATCTATGACGGTGTGACCACTAACCCAGGGCTTGGGCTACCCATCGGCGATACGGAAGCGGAGGACCTTTACGGACTGTATGGAGTCAGAGAAGAAGATCCTGATGTCGAAGACGACTCTGCGACTGTGAACGAATTCAACCTCAACTCTGCACCTGAAACGTCTGCGACCAAGCCCTCTCAGATTTCCAGCAATGCGCAATCTTTTGGCTATCCAGACCTCAGCTACGAGACATGGACCCAGTCTTGTGCGACGTCATCAGATCTCGAGGCCTTATTCACGCATATGCTTCTCCATAAATTTGGCATTAACAAGGATCCGAGTGAGTTCGTCCTCGGCTTAATGGAGGAGGTTTTCGGTCATGCGCGCGAAGCGAGAACTATGCACATCACGCTGGCACCACCCGAATTTGGAGATGAGGAGCAGGACCGTCGACAAGGCATGGTCGGTATGCCTAATGGAATGTCTATCGCATCTCGCCGCCAGTCCTCGGGTCTCTCTCGGGCGCCTGGTCTTGTTCTGTGGCCTTCGACGTTCATCCCGATGGACCGGTCCGAGATCGAAATACATGCGTCGAAGCATTTGCGGTTGCTTTTATCATGCAAGAACCATCTCATCGAACATGCTCTGGAGGCGACCCAGGACGACGAGATTGACCCAGAGTCCTTGTTGGAAGCATTGTGGGAATACGAAGGGTAAGTCTACTTTAATCTGTTGGGAAAATATAGCATTGACTGACGACGGGTTTTTTTCCCAGTTTCCTACGTCATCGTTTCAGCCCACCGCCACCATCTGCCCTCTCTGCAAACGAATCGAACGATGTAGGGTCTGATGCCGTGAGCATCATCGCAGAGTCCGTCTGCTCAGACAGCCGCGAATACATGTGGGAGATTCAATCGTAAGATCGTTTATCCAGAGATTCATTACATCGAAATTGACCACATTTATCATAGGGATTTTCGCCAGCATTTCGGATGGCAGCGATCTGGTTCAGATGAACTGCATGGAACGGCTGATGAGGATGTTAACAACAATCCACCGACCACTCAGACATCGCGCTCCCCCACTAGTCCTCGTTCGCTTTCAGGTCCTATGTCTCCCTCTGCTGCGAACCCTAGCCGAGGAGAAAGCACTGTACCTCCTGGCGCGGAACCACTTTACTCGCGAGATGAGATGACCCATGTTCGAACTTTCCGTGTGTATGAGGCCATCAAAATGGGCGAGACGACGTTCGGAGCTGCGATGTAATGGTTGATTGGAGCTCTATGGTATCGAGATTTCTCTCCGTGTCGCCCAACCCGATTCCCTATAGCTAACTCGCAGCCTTCTCCGGTTGCCGTTGGTGAAAACCTAGATTCTGAGAACAGCCTGGGCGAAGATAAATTAAAGTGTATTTAAATAAACAAATCTCTGTATGGTCTTACGACGATCTATGATATCATGGTTCTAGGGTTGATCGCATGAAGCTTTTGAATGGCTGAAGACCAAGTGAAAAAATGGATGTTTTGCGGTTCCGAAATCCTTATCTTATCAAGGCACTTTTCGCTGGCGATTGGTGCATTATGCGTGTGAATTGTCACGGTAAACATGGATATTGTCACCATTTGTATGTTCCTCGACCTCCACCAGCACCTTTTTCTTTTTGCCTACTCCAGCACCTGGAAGAAACAAACGATATATCCGAGTCTCAGATAAGTTTGAGAAGGTGGTGATATCTATGATCTCTGGGCGATTCAATCATTGAAAGATGTCTAATTTTGATCAGGATCTAGAAAACGATGTATATCAACCAACTCTGTTATCCGTCCCTGAATTTCCACGGGTTGTTCTCTCCCATAATTCACCTCCGAAATGTCGATGGAACGACCTGAAGGTCCTGAACGCGATGATCCTGGACAGTCTGCACCCTCTAGGAATCCACAAAAACGTCGAAGCAGTGGACGTACTCAAAACGATGTTCCGACAAGCTCGGAACCAGAACCTACGCGCCCTCGCTCTCCAGACCGTTCGAATTCCTTGCCTACAAACCCAGAAGCGATCCCCAGGAGTTCAGAGCGCGAACCATCCACTTCGCGTCGTTTTCGACAATCAAGTTATGATCGCTCCGATTCATATCCTCTCCTCGAGATCCCGGACGCTACACCCATGATACCCCTGGCCAATATCTACCCCCCACCGACAAATAATTACTTTTCGTTTGGGAGTCGCCCAGAACGAGACAGTCGTAACGAGTATGACTCTGGGACGCGAACCGCACAGGAACTCTCCAGAGAAATCCCTTCTACCATGTATGATCCCGGAATCCGATCGGTGCCACTGCCACCCAGACAAATGCCATATTCCACGTATGACTCTGGGATAGGGTCAGTACCCCAACCACCTAGGCCATATACCGAGATTCCTGGGGTACGATCCACACCACAACCATCAAGACAAATGCCTTATACCGAAATTCCCGTGATGCAACCCACCCCCCAACCACCAAGACAAATGCCATATACCGAGATTCCTGGAAGACAACCTCCTTATTCCGCCTATGATTCTTGGGGACGATCTACACCACAACCTTTTCGACAAGGGCCTGGCAATGTGTATGATTCAGCTCCGCAATCCGTGCCACTACCTTCCAGACAAATGCCAAACGACACGTATGGTTGGGGTCCGCAATCTATACCACTACCGCCGTCTCAGCCAGCTCAATATGTCGGAAACCCTTATTCGGGTCGCAGCTACGCTCGTGCACGGAGAGGAGATGCTTTTGTTGCAAACGACCCGTTCCGTCCGAGTAATAAAGGGAACGAATCTGAGAACTACGATTCGTTCGATAATATGCCGACAGATATGGCACCCTCTGTCCCTTACGGTATTCCATCTCAGCCCATCTCCCTACCCCCTCCTCATTCTTTACCAGCTCGTCCTCCCGCCGTACCATCGCAGCCTATCATACTGCCACAGCCCTACCCTCCCTTCAGACCAGATTCACCCATTATACCATCCCAAGCGCCAATCATACCACCCCAAGCACCCACTGCACCGTCACCAGTTATTCCAACACAACCCATTATTCCCGGAACTCAGCCTACAATTATCTATCCTAGCGATCCGTATACATCACCACAACGATACCCTTGGTACCGACCTTCTCCTGAACGACCTACTACACCACCATCACACCCACCAGTCATACCCTATCTTCATACCGACTATCCGGAATCTGTACAGTCTCGACCTGATTCGCCCACCCCTTCTCTTCCGCCTATCATTATTCCAAGTCCTCGTACCCCTTCTCCGCCGCCGATCATCATTCCGAGTCCTCCAATGCGGCCGCGTTACTCACCGATATCGTCTCCCACCACCCCTTCCACTCCAACTCGTCCGGATGGCAGACCGTGGGCCACACCACCTGGCTCCATTGGTGAGCATCGGCCAACGATTCCTCTGTCCCCAGTCCGTCGTTCTGAAGTTGCCGAAGACCCGCTTCCTACTTCCACGCCGACGTCTCATGAGTCCTTCGGAGATCCCAGTATGCCTATTCCGTCGGAGTACCCTAACGGTTATGGACCATATTTCCAACAACACGGCATAAATGTCAAAAAAAAGAAGGTTTCTTTTGGGTCTACCCTTCGAAAACTTTTTTCGTGGCCCTTTCCTCACCTGAACTCAAAACCGAAACCGACCCCATACGCGTATGACCAGCAGCCGTACAGCTATCCTTATCCTTCTGGATACGTCCCTCAAGTGTACTACCCACCTCCCGGTATAGTGATCGTGACTCCCGGTTTTACACGAATGGCAGGGGAATTTGTGACAAAGACGCTACCCACACATATCTACTCGAACTTTCTACTTCGCCTTCCATCTTTGTACTTCTCTCGTGTGGCACGTATATTCGAGGAGGCCGATCTTACCTTACCCGAACTCAAAAGAATGGCACTCGAAACGGCTTCGAAGGATATGGCACCAGATGATTTTTATGTTTTTGAATCAACATTGGATCTACCTCCCCAGTATACGAGGTTGAAAGCGACATGGGAAAATTTCATCGATTCGGTCATGCGAGAATGGAAGACGTTCAATATCATCTCGGTCTTGCTTTTATCGTATGTGTCACTTTTCTCTTTGGATCTCGCAAATTTCTTATGCCTAAGATTTTCAGTGCCATTTTGACGGTTCTGCAGATCCAGGCCGCGGAACAGGACCCAATCATTCGATATACCGCTCTTGCGTCATTGATTTGTGCTCTTATCAGCCTCCTTTTCGGATGCATGTATATCATTCGTTTTGGAACTATGCGCAAGACCTATAAGGCAGCTGAATGGGCTTTGGTAAATAATCAATACTCCCTTTTTTTCAATGAATCAATCGTTTATTTCGTGTCTCAATAGGAAGCTAAGCGAACAAGGACAACTGTATGGTGGAATGTATGGGTCTTGTTGGCAATGCCTGTTGTCTGGCTCGTGTGGTAAGTTCGTTACTGGAGGTTTTGCTTCAAACACGCTGATTTGTTCCCTCAGGTCCATCATTCTCTATATCGCCTGTGTCATGACTTTTATTTGGAGAACAACTTCTCAAGACGTCGCAGCTCCCTTGATCATGTCGAATACGACAATTTTGGTTCTCCGCGTCGTGCTCAGTTCTGTGTTGGGTCTGGGAATTCTCTATGCGGTGTTGATCGTGAGCACGTTCCGTCGGTATGGCGAGAAAATGGACAACGCGTGGAAGGAGAGGATCAGAGGATGGATTGAATCGAAGGGCGGAACTTATGGCCCAAGCCAACCAGGCCCTTCTGGCCCGTACCCTTACAGTTACCTACAAAATCCCGTCTACCCATATCCACCTGTCTACCCTATGGACGACCCTGGTACCAATGCCTACTTGAGAACTGGTCCAACATATGGTCAGCCTGTACCAATCTATGTCCCAACCCCGCCACCACCACCTGATGGTACGCGACCGCGAGACTACTATGGATATGGCTATCCTCCTGACCAAAAGACACCATATCTTGATTCTGATGATCGACCAACCTATGGTTATGGCTGGCCACCTCCTGCAGTGCCCGGAGAACCAAGGAATCCTCCATCACGGAAAGACAGTGAACCCAGTTCCATGACAAGCTCAGCATATCGCAGCGGTCAGGAACCACCTTCTCGGCAACAAACGGATCGACAGTCTTCCACGGGCAATGAACCGGATGATAAGCCATCGTCTTCGCTGCCTCAAGTACCGACGAGAATACATCTTCCGCCTACAGACCATCCAAGAGGCGCTCGAGCGAAACGCCGCGTGTCTGTTCCTCCTCCAACTACTCTGCCTACTATACCAGGAACACCCGGCACGAGCACCCTGAGTTACATATCCCCTGTCTACACCGAATCGCCTCCAAGCATGGGCCAGTCATCCCTCAAGCTTGACAATGATGATCCCAAGGCGGAAACTTCGACTTCACCGGCTTTAGAGAGAACTCAGCCCACCCGCCAGCCTCGACGTGACTCCAGTCGTGTTCAGTTCCGATCTCCTCTAGTGTCTGCACAGTCTGCTGATGATACTGCGTCGCGGACAGGAAGCCAGCAGGAGGTTGTTGACTCTGCCAAGTCCAGTACTTCGGGAGTGTCTGATCTATCGACTAATGTTCCATGGACTCCTTTCCCTAGTCCGATATCACGAGATCCATAAAATTTTATACCGACAATTTATTAATTTCACCCAGTTCATCGTGTCTGTTGACAGGTTGTATCCGGCTTTTGGATACTTCATTCATATACATCGTTTCGGGTTCTAGGATATGGAGAAATTCAAAAAAAAAAAAAAAAAAAAAAAAAACACCCCAACTCAAAATCCATAGCAGATTAAAGCGACCGTTTGTGCCCTTGGAACTCTCTTTCGGAGAAACGAAATCTTGAAATTTGGCGACCGCGCGCTGAGTATTGAATACTGGTGCTTGCGTAGTAGCTTCAGATCCTGACAACGGTGGCTGCTGGAGTCAAACCGGTCCGCCAGCGGGCCGTTCATGTATCTCTCCACGGGCCGGCAATTAAGCAATTGCCAACGATCGTTCAAACTTCAACCAACAATACTCCGTTTTCCAGAGAATACTCATTGCCTACTACCCAAGGTACCAATACGGTGTGTATTGCTAGATATTGCGGTGTGCTTTCGTATCGGGGATGGTATTATATCTATGTAGCTCAGCTCTTCTTTTTTTGGTCTAATCATACCCATTTTCACGTCAGGCTCAAGTCAGGCATGACCATTTGATGACCATCCCAAGAGACTTCTTCCAGAATAAAGTTGGTCTGTTCCAATATTGAAATCCTGAGAATGATCATAGGGCCTGCGGCCTCAGACGATGTCCTTGACGTCGCCCTTGTCCTTTCCACGCAAAATCTCTCCGTTTCTGACTTCTGCTGACGTGGTTCAAGCTGTACTGACATACCACGCCGACATGTGCTGTTATACACAGAAAAATCCCATTGGAACCAACATTCAGTAATTAGCAATGGGCTTCTGCTTGGAGATTTGGTATGTATGTCGACCTGGACTGCTTTACAGGTCATTTTCAGGTTGATGATGTTCGGATACAAAAGACGGGAGTTGTTGAAAAGAAACACACATTTGTGGACGGCTTCTTCTTCTTCTCTTGCTTCTTAAGTCCGTAAAACAGAATTGACTGCTCGAAGTCATCCCATTAATTAGGTTTGTTTTTCGCATATTATACCTGTCATGCCATTCGGCGGCTAAATCTCGCCACACAGCATACTTTTTTATTCTCTTGGCGACAAACTTCCGAAAGAGAGCGACGTTTATCCTCAGGATCTGACATCACTCACATGTTTACAACTACTGGCCATTGTGGAGAAGATATCCATAGAAGCGAAGGATATAAGGAACGCGTAAACTGAACCACGTCGACAGCGCCTCCCTCACATTCCCCACTAATCAACCTCCAAAATGTTGAAAATCGCACCAGGTCTTGTTGCTTTGGCTCTTTCGTTGAGCTCAGTGTCGGCCACGGTCCCCATGTGGGGACAATGTGGAGGCATTAACTATACTGGTGACACAGGCAAGTCTTGAGCAGTTTACGAACGCTCATAGCACTGATGGATTTGCACAATCTGAACAGTCTGTGCCTCTGGCAGCGTTTGCGTTTACTCCAACCCCTACTACTCTCAATGTCTTGCTGGAACAACAACAGTCGCGTCGAGTACTACTGCCAAGCCGACGACGACAACTACCCCCGTAACGACCGCAGTGCCCACAACGACTGCCTCACCCCCGGCCACTACAGGATTCGTCAAAACATCTGGACAAAAATTCACTCTGAATGGATCCACTTTCACCCCCATTGGGTGAGTTGCGTTTTTGGAAGTATAACCATGATCGCCTATTAATCGTCTCGTTGTCTAGATCCAACACATATTGGGTTGGCCTCATGGGATATAGCACAACTGACATGAATACGGCATTCGCCAACATTGCCGGCTCTGGTGCAACCGTTGCACGTACATGGTGATTCATTTCCCCCTAAGTTTCCTTTCGTCGCATGCTAAGACATCCGAAAATAGGGGCTTCAACGAGGTTACCAGCCCGAACGGTATCTACTACCAAAGCTGGTCCGGTAGCACTCCTACAGTCAACACTGGATCTACTGGGCTTGCTAACTTTGGTATACAATTCTCGTCCGTCCTTAACCCTTCCATCATTCTGATTACTGTTACGCAGACAATGTCATTGCTGCTGCAAAGGCCAATGGTATTCGCCTGATCGTCGCGTTGTAAGTTCATCTCGGGCGAGTTCACGTTGACGAATACAGACTGAATTTATTCTACTCTTAAACTAGAACGAACAACTGGTCCGACTATGGAGGCATGGACGTCTACGTCAAACAAATCCTCGGGTCCGCAAACCACGATCTCTTCTACACCGACACCTCTGTCAAGGTTGGAAGGCTTTTATATTTGTGGGGACCATCGCTAATTGTTGTACTTTCCAGACCGCGTACAAAAACTACATCAAGACATTCGTCACCCGATACCTCAATGAGCCCACGATCCTGGGTTGGGAGTTGGCCAATGAGCCCAGATGCAAAGGCAGTACAGGGTATGCTTTTGAAAAAATATCTGTTGCTCGCAGCATACCAATCCTATCAATCTCTTACAGAACAAGCACCGGAACCTGCACCACAACTACGATCACGAGCTGGATTAAAGAAATTTCGGCGTACATCAAGTCGATTGACTCTAACCATCTCGTTGCTGTCGGTGACGAGGGTTTCTACAACCAACCATCGGCGCCTACCTATCCTTATCAGTGAGTTCATTATGTTCTCGTTCACGTCTCTATTTCGTTTAACAAAACTGTTTTAAAACAAAAGAGGTAGCGAAGGTATCGATTTCGATGCCAACCTCGCGGTCAGCACTATCGACTTTGGAACGTTCCACGTAAGTAAAATAATCCCAAATATTTCCACACCTTAGCTTCTTGGAATATTCACCGTCTCGTACAGTCCTACCCCACTAGCTGGGGTCAGTCTGGTAACGAATCGGCATGGGGAACCCAGTGGATCGCAGACCACCACACTTCTCAGGCCAAGGCCGGAAAGCCAGTCATCTTGGAAGAATTCGGTGTGACAAGCAACCAGGCTACCATCTATCAGACATGGTACAACGAAATTGTCTCCAGCGGTCTTACTGGCGATCTCATCTGGTGGGTATCCTTCTGAATGGCCGCATCTTCTTTGTACTTACGAGATTCACAGGCAAGCGGGATCGCACCTCTCAGTGTGAGTACCCAACATAAAAGGATAGACGGAACGATCATACTAATCAATTGTTTTCATGATTTAGTGGGGACACACCAAATGACGGATACGCTGAGTACCCAGACGGTGCCGTCTATCCTCTCATCAAAGCGCACGCAGCTGCGTTGAAGGCCCGAGGGTGAAGACAACCAAATGATCAATAAAATTTGAAGGATAGTAGCTTATGTTGATTGTTAAAGATTGCCAAGTTCGATTCTACTGCGACGAAAGCGACGAGAAAAATTGCTGTACTAACTTGAACAAAACCCGTCCTGACTGTCACTAGAAGAGCTGCATGAGAAAGTTTAATACTCTGATCAAGAGCCAGTCGACCGTCGTCGTAGGTCTACATAACGTCTTTGCAACCGATTTGGAAGTGAGAGACCTATGAAGGAGGGGGTAAACCTCCGCGCCGTGATATTTGTAAATCGTGTCCAAACGGTCTTTTGGAGTCGTGATTATCCGTTTTCGCTCTGGTTCCGGTTCTGGTTGGCGGTTGACTACCGGTACTGGTGCTGGGGCTGCTAGGATCGGGATTGGCATGCGCACTGGCATGGGCATAGTATCGTTGTCACCTCCATGCTGTACGTGAGGATGCTCGACCTGGTTGGGCATGCCAGAAATGTAGGGCAGCTAAGTTTGACGAAACACCTGTTAATCTCTCCAACATTTATCAGACTTACTTACCTCCAGGTAAATGATAAACATCGAGATACTTTAGCTGGTCTTTCTTTTCACTGGGATTGTGTATGGCGTCCTATGGACTATGGGTATGTTCATTTATATGAAATCGCACAGCCGTTTTGAAGGAAGGAGTAGAGACAACATAAGAGGAACTTGAACTATTGACCCATTTGGGTTGACTGTTTCAAAGAACGGTACTATGACATGCTGTGGTCAGGCTGTGGTATCTGTTGAAAAGTAAAGCAAGTTCCGAACTACGGTGGAACCTCAGGCAAGAATTTTAACATCCTCTGAACCCTAGGAAAGCTGAGTATCCTGCCAGTAAGCGCCGAGTCGGCCCTCGAGAATGTTAAGATAGTTAAATACTCAGAACGTTAACTATAGAGTAAACGGCTATATTGTGTACCTGTTAAGATAGTTAAATACTAGGTACAATGTAAGTAAATAGCAGCTAGAATAGAATAAGAAGATGCACACCTCAGAACGTT
>JAHXRV010001218.1:0-12829 GCA_019904355.1 Psilocybe tampanensis | reverse complement strand
TGGATATCTGTGCGTTTTGTTTCTCTCAGTGACTTGGTACGAGTGAAATCAACTTCACATCCTTTACAGGGCATTCCATCATACTGTGAAGCGTTACCGGCTTGGAGACTTGGGCCTTCCGGTGTCGTACTAGAGATTTAGAATAGTTAGGACTTGGGCAAGAGTGAGGGAGCAAAAATTAGAGTTTAAACAACCATAAGATGAAGATAATACGGACACACCATATTCGAACCTTGGAGCCTACCAACGGATCCTTCACTGCTCTAGAGACCTTCCCCAGTAGAGTATTTAATTATTATGAGTACCGATCTCGCGGCCGGGGAGAGCCGGGGAGGGAGTCATCGACAGTTCAATGCACTGGGGGGGCCACTGTCCCTTTTGGGTCCCCTCTGAATCGGCTCGGCCTTTAGCTTTAGTGACCAGTCGCGATCCCGAACATAAGGTCAACGTTAAGGCTGAGCGCACACCTGTACACAGTTGAGTGAGGAGAGATGAGGAGGGACATCGTTCTCGGAGTTGGTTCTGAGCCAGTTCAACAGGGTTATTTAGCTTTGTTTAGTTCAACCCCTAAAAATCTCACAACAATCCAAGGTTCGACTCTCCATCGCCCCTCGAGAATATCAACAATTTTTTGTTCATGATCTCCATGTCAGGAATGTTTTTCATGATTCAACCCTGATGAAGGTGCTGCTATAGATGTAGTACAAGAAAATGGACTAGAACTTCAAGAAGAAAAGGATAAGTAACTAGAAGACTCGAGAATATGTGGACGAAAGTGCTACTTACTTCAACTGTTTGCTAGGTAAAAAAAAAGGTGTTGTTACAAGATACTACAAGACGAAAGGAAGAGAAAAAAAGAAAAGGGATATATATTGTACAAGCTTTTGGTTTTCAGTGCAAGAGGAAGAGCAAGAACGAGGATCAAAACATTGCGAAAAAAAAAGAAAAAAGGGAGGTGGTGGAGGGGAGGGTGACGACCCAGGGTTAATAAGAAAACATAAGAGCTCGCATCCTGAAGGATGGAGAGCGCATCAAGAAACGGAAACACAAACAGAGAAAAAAAAGAAAGAAAGAAAAAGGTCCAAAATATAAGTATACAAATCAATGTGTGGGGGTAGCGTCCAAGCAAACACACAAAAAAAAGCGACGTCAACCAAGGCACCCATTCTATCCACACAATCGATTATATGCCACCTAGGGGAAGAAAGCAGGCCCACTCTCCCACCCAGCAGCAGAATTGGGAGTAGGGTATCCCGTAGGGATCGGATACCCAAACTTCTCCTTCACCATATCCACGATCCTCACGTCAGGACACGTCCCACCATACCTAAACGACCACAACATCACCGAGTGCTGGACCTCCCAAATTTTCACAACGGTCGCAAGGTCGAGTTCCTCCGCCTCGTCGAGGCTCAATGGCGAGCGCCTGGAAGACAACTCGATGTATGAGGGCAAGACCCATTCGTGGTTCGGGAGGAAGTTGTGTTTGCGTGCGATGGCGAGCTTCTCGACGGCGGTTGTGAGAGGGGTGAGGCGTTGGATGGCGAGTGAGGTGATTTGAGCCATTTGCCATTTCTGGCCGAGGCTTAGGATGGATGTCCATCCGGCGACGGTGGTGACGTCCGACTTTCTCAGATCACTAAAAAAAAAAAAAAGAAAGAAAAGAAAAGAAAAGGGATGAAAGATTAGAAAGAAAAAGGAACAAGAACAAAAGAAAGACGTACGTAGGATAAAAGATTGACAAAAGCCTCTCGAACTCGATCTTCTTTACATCAGGCAGGAAAACGTGGCTCGACAGGTCATAAGGGCCATATGTCGTCAACAGTCTACTGATGTAATCCGAATGCTTTTCAAAGAAATGACGGTGGACTCTATAAAGGCAATCCTCAACCTAATGAGAAAAAGAAAAAGGAAATAAGCTTCAACAACCCCCCGATTTAAAAAAAAAAAAAAAAAAAAAAGGAAACCCACCCTGAAGATAACCGACCCATCAGTGAACCAATATTTCCTATTCGACGGGAATATCCAATTCGACGTGCTCCACTGCCCATTGCCATTGCCCGGCGGCGGCGCCACCGTCGAGGGAGGAGCGCAACTTGGCGATGTGCTATGGACCTGCGGGATGACAGGTGCAGGCGTCTGGTATATAAACCCACTACTATTAAAGAACGTCGGACCCAAGGTCGCGTAAGGTGGGATAACACCAGTGGTCGGCGCTGGCGGAGGCGGGGGTGGGTGCGGCGCTGACGTCGATGTGGATGTGGACGTGGATGTCGGTCCTCCAGATTTGAAATTGAACGCTGCCGATCCCGAGGGGGGAAGTGTCGCAGATGACGTAGAAGCAGCGAACCTCAACCTTCTTGTCGTATTCTGAGGACCAGCAGCAGGAGGAGGAGGAGGAGGAGGGTTTGAATAAGACGTGTAACGTCCCCATTCCGGTGATGACGGGGGTGGAAGTCTTCTGTCGTGAGGCAGAGTAGAATCGGTGTATGTTGGTTGGCAATAGGACCCAGTGGCAGGACTGCGATTGAAGGGTGGGCTGAGGTTGACACCATTAGACAGATACTGGAATCGGGACATGGGCTGAGAAGGAACATGGACAGGCGGGGGTGGTGGATGCAGGTGTGACGAGGGGTAAAGACCACATGTGGCCAAGTGTGGGCTTGTGCATTGTTCGACGATAGGAGGACGAGGGGCTGCAGGTGGTGGTGGCGGCGGGGCCGTTGGCACTGTAGGATGCGAACTCACGTTGACGGACACAGGAGAACAGATAGTGGATTCCGAGGGGCAAGTATTACGATTTCGATTTCTATTGCTCGATGGAATAGGACTGAAGGGCGGTGGCGGCGAGACTGCATTGCGAGTTTGTGCGCCCCAATTCGATGGCTGTGGGAGAGCGTAGCATTCGTCCTCTGCAATCTGAGGCTTGTCGAGTTCAGATCGAAGAGCTAACTGAGGAGTGACGTCAATTTTTGGCGCAGGTGGTAATGGGCGCAATCTCAACGAAGTGCTAGTATTGCCCGGGGCACCAGTGCCAGACATAGATACTCTAGCAGAATTGACCAACCAACTCGGGATGTTTGGATAGGATTGATCTCGTTCAGAGATAGGACTAGAGGAAAAAGTAGATCGGGGTAAAGTCTGTGGGATGGTGGCGTTGACGGGGGGCTTTCTTTCTTCGACTTCCGGTTCAGAGATCCTGTTGTAGCTGAAAACCGGAGAGTCATCGAGTCCTGGTGTCTCAGGGGTCTTGACCTCCCTTTCGGGAGGCGGTAGCCACGGTGTGCCTCGGGACACAGGGTACTGCCAGCTAGGTTGAGCGGGCGTGTTCTCCTTGACCATACTGGCATTCGTAACGAAGATAGCGCGACGAGGGGCGCTGGATGGGAAAGAAAAAGAATCTGGCTGCTTGGGGTGTTTATGAAGCCATTCAACAAAAGATGCGTCCAATTCCGATTCAGTTCGCCCAGTAGGACTGAGCAACGGCTCACAATGAGGTGTTGCCGCCAATCGAGTCCATATTGGGTCGATGTACTCGACCACTGGAGACGACAATGTCGCCGAGACGGAAAAATTGTTTCGGTAGTTCGTATTTTGTTGATCCTTGGCTGACTGGACAGAGATGGAAGGGGATGCGGATCTCAGGCCGGGAATGTTTGGAGGGACGGGGGAATTGGGCACTGTCATAACATAACTAAGAGCCGAGTTGGAGCTCGGGGGCCTCGGCGGTGTGGTTATGTCGTCAATGCCAGCAATTTCAGAGCCTGGCGACGCAGGCTCTGTGACGCCAGAAACCAGGGCTTTCTGTCGAAAATATTCGGCAATAGAGATGAATTCGGTTGCGATTGGCTGGGATTTGGATCTTTGGGTGCCCTGGCCAACGGGTATCGGTGTCGACTTCTGGGCTACCTCACCAATCGAGATGGGCGTAGACCTCTGAGGAATTGGAACGGGTGTTGACCGCTGGGGCTCCTGAGTGGACATCAGGCTGAAAGGAACACTGGGGCCAGGGGACGGCGGTGGACTTTCAAATAGGATCCTTGGGGTCAGTGTGGTCCTCTCATCGGTCGGTGTTTTCATGGGACCCGGCGACGATAAACTGGTGTTGTGCAATTGGGGCAGAACAATCGTGCTGGACATCGACGCTGAAAATGGATTATGGGCAATTTCACTTGACGGAGTTGGCGAGCGGGCCTCGTCAGACGATTGCGGGAGGTCTATATCCGACAAGGGCGTCCTCCAGAAGCCATGGTCGAAGAGGTCACGGAGTTTGTCGACTTCAGGATCTTGGGAGGGGCGGATGGTGTCCTGACCTGTGGTGCTGTCGTCATCAATGACAATGGTATTGTCGCGAGAGAACGTGGGCGCTGGAGTCACCAATCCGTCGAACAATGGCGTCCAAACGTCTGGTATCGTCGACTCTGACGACGAGAAGGAGATGCCCCCAACTGGTTGGGTTGAGTCATCCCTAATGGCGGAGTCTGCCAATGGCAAGGTGAAAATGACCGACGGTGAGAGTGGGGGTGGAGATAGTGGGGCCGTTAAGGAGGCCAGTGAGGGCGACGAGAGCTGGAGTAGCTCGCCGTCGGAATTCGAGTTCCATTCGAGCACAGACGCAGACCCGGTGCTCGACGTCGGTGAGGTGGTAAGGCTTTCGATGGGGACGAGCTGATGACTCGGTGTGACCTGCATGGCGTTGAGGCCAGGTCTATTGTTCAGCTTGACATTGGGAGAGACCATGTCCTGCTGAGCTGCTGTGTGCGAACGCTGATGGTTGGGAAGATAAGAAGAGGAAGATTAGGGCAGAGGAGAAGGGTGGCCAGAAACCAAGGAGAGGGTTATGTGGGTTCCTTATAAAGCTCCGATGAGCGCTTGTACATGGGAAAATGGCTGGCCTCGACCTCAATGGGGGAACTCTCCGGCCAACTCCACACAATCAAAGAATTAAAGCTAAAGAGCAGAGTATATTTGGCCCATCTTTTCTCGCCTTTGCGTTAATGAAACACGACGGTTCGGTGCCTCAGTTGTCAGAGCATTTTCTGAATTTCAGAGGTAAAACTTATTCATCAACAGTATATTCATGTCGTCACCGTGTCATATCGCGAAGAATCCCAAATCTCAGATTTATTTTATTTAGAAGAGTCGTGGTGGTTGCGGAGATGAGGCAAAATATGTGGATTTACAAACCTGAGACCGGGCCCTTACACATATTCCAAGGGTCCTGATAGTATCTTCTAAGTAAAGAAAACATCTCGGGAAGAACCTCAGAAACACAGAAAATAACCTTGTGAAGGCAGAAGACGGTTTCTATGCCCAAAAAACGTAAATCAGGGCCGAAGATTGAAAAATGAACACACGTCTTTTCTTTTCATTTTAGTTAATCAGTATTCATTATCATAAACTCCTTCCACCTGCATATGTACTTGCAGGCGAGGGAAAAAATCAGATTACAATGCGAGGCGAGGAAATATCTTCACCAAGGACCTGGTATCGTATAACCTCACTGAGGGTCATCTCCATCGGCTGGGCCTCCATGGCCTCCAAGGTACATCAGAGCATGCTTGACAATGAGGCGACTGATCAGGCCATTCTCAATCGAGCATGTCCGTATCTTCGCACGCTGGGAGCCAACATCTGAGTCATTATCCAGGCAATAAAGGCACAAAAGACCGTGTACATACCAACGCGAAACAGACTCCTCGATATATGAAATTGTACAATTCCTTGTGTTCAGGATGGGTTTTGTCGATAGTCCGACTGTGGTCCGTTGGGTCTTTCGTTTTGCAGAGATACTCTATCGTCGTTCGCTTGACAACCTGTCAACACGAAATAGTTTTATAAATAAGGGTGATAGAAGGCAAACAGGCGAACGACTTACGTTCTTGTTGGCCTTCTCCAATACTGCCTCGTTCGAGGGTTCATCCGCCTTCTGTTTCCCTTTGCCGCCCCTCGGCTCAGCAGCAGTAACACGCTGGACTTCAGAGATGTCCCCAAACACATCCTTCTCCTTTTCCTTCCCTTTCCCATTGACCTTCGTTTGTTTCGGTAGCTCAGGGACTTTGAACACCCTATCAGGTTCGGCATTAGCGACACCCAAACGTACGCCGCTTCCCAGATCGGCTGCGATCCCAGTCCCATTCGCCAGCTTCTGTTTCTTGGGTGGACCGACCCCAAGAGTGGTGCTGCTTCCTACGCGCTTTAGATCTCTTCCTCCGATGCCCGCAAGGGATCCAGATCTCTTGAGGTCTCGAATGAAGAACGCAGGAGGCTTTCGAGGTATAGGATCGTCAGGTCGGGGGCCAGGCGGTTTCGTCAGGGAATCGGGTGGTCGTTGAGTTATTCTGGCCACGCATAGTCGAATTGTCTTTTTATTTTCGGAAAAACAGGCAACTTCAGCATAAATGACAATCTGGGTCGTCTCGGGTCCATCTTGAGAATGACAAGTGAGTGAAGGCAATGCAAAGACATTGTAAACGTACTGCTATCACCGAGGGCGACTTTCACGCCTATCTCGGACCTCTGGGCTCGATTATCATTAGAAGTCGATGCTGTTGGGAAGGATTGGAGGCAGAACATGTTCTCGAAATAGATCTGGGACAAGGTCGCGTAAGGGTGAATATCCCTGGCCAAACGGTAAACACAAGACCAAAAGAAAAGAAGAACACGAAGAACACGTACATCTCCACTCCTCCGCTTTCATCCATATAAACATCTTTCAGGTCTATAGTTCCCATAAATCGTAAAGTCGGCCGTCCTCGCATACTTTCTAGAGCCAAGGCGAGTGGATTTTCGAGTAGATGGAATGTGCTTTGTTTGGACGGCGAGTCCAGCCTCGCAGCAAACGTCAACCCATCCAACGCAAGTAACGAGTCGGGTAGTGATAATGCCCCTCTATAGAGAAGCCGATAGGATGGTGGTATAGTTCCATGTGTCGTTGGCGGTGTGTTCGTCGCGATCGACCCTTGAGACAGCACATTAGTTGCTGGCCGAGGTGGTGTGGGTGTCATGCACGGTATAGTCATCGTACGCGTCGTATCCAGAACCGCGACGTTCTTTAGAACCGTAGCAGACATGGATATCTGCCGTTGGTCTGCACGACGGCGTCGTGGTCGTTGTCCATTACCAGACGCGTTGTGGTTTGTTTTGGCAGTCACCACCCCGCGTTTAATTTCCCACGACAATTTATTTCGCAAATAATGTTGTGTCAAGTCCTTTTCTGCTCCTGTCCACGTTGTTCTTGACATTCACTTTTACTTCGCCCAATGGGTGCCATACTCAGAATCTCCAGAAAGGGTTCGATTTATTCAAGCTTCCAGCTTTCTTATATCTCGCGTTTTACTGATGACAGCAGATTCAGATTGTCCGCTGGATTCATAAACCATCAAATCATTTGCAAATTGCCATTCTCCATTTTGTCTGGATGTCTACACTCAAACTTGGTTAATCAAGTGGGTCAATCCGTTTATATTCATCTTATGGTGAATAAATTCTAATTTTTCTCCCTTAATCTTGTCTAAGTATTCAAAAATTCTAATACGAGGCCGGAAGGCCCAAGTCTCCAAGCCGGTAGCGCTTCAAAGTATGATGGAAAGCCCTGTAAAGAAAGTCAGTCGTTTTCACCCGTAGCAAGTCAAGAGACATATAACGTACAGATATCCGTTGACGAATCCCAGCCAGGGAATATATCCCTCTGTTCCCTCTAGGACCTCCGTGATTCTTTTATGTGCGTCCAATGTATCCTTCACCACGTCTTGGAGTGTTTCGGGGACAGATTTTTGACTGACATGCGCCCGATTATAGACGTAGTTGTTGGTCTCTCCAGCAAGGTCTTCCTTATAGAAACTAGGGAGTGGACAGAACAACCGCGTAAATATGCCCGGCTCATCCAAGACTCGGTGAAAATATCACTTACGATAATATATCATTCGTCAGGTTCGTGAACAAGACGATGTCCTCTATAATTTGGATGTACACCGTCAGATCTATGTTATGCTCTTTAGGGAAGAGCATAAACGCGTAGGCTCCAGCGCTACCCGTCTTATTACGCAGGTAGTACGGCCAGGAGGACGCGCTGGACGAGATCTTCATGTCCCTCACCGCCGGCATCTGCTCCAGCAGGCACCCACTGACGAACTCCAACGCGGAAGATGTAATGCAATTGGCTGCAATCGGATCCCAGAGGCTGTAGAAATCGGCGAGATGCTCGCGGAAATCTTTCAGGAACGAACCCTCCACCTCGTCATTGGCGTATATACGCTGCTGGAAGGACTGTAGGAACGAAGGGAACTTTTGGCCGAGGTCGTCTACGTATATCAGGTACCTGTAGGACAGGAACGGCGTCAGCAGAGTGAACAGACCTGTCAGCTTGGAAGACTCGGAGAGGGCTTTGCGTACCAAGTAAACCGAGCAATACGGAGGCGCACTTCTGGTGAGTTATGCGAATAACAAAGCTGCAACACAGATGGCTCAGTGCTTTCGTTCTGATTCACTAAACTGGCCAACTACCTCTGCAATTGTTGACGACTCTCTGCAAAGGGCTTTGAACCATTTCCCTCCGGTGTCGTATGAGGAGAATTCGGACAGCAACGACTGGTAAGTGAAGTTGTCCTCTGGGATAGCTTTTTGTGGACGGTAATGGAGGGTTTGGATGAAATCTTCGTAGATTTCTTTAATTGTGGGAGGACCTTGGTGGCCTTTGCCTGTTTCTTTGCAGGGTGGGGACCATAGTCTAGTTGCCAGTAGTGACTCCTGTGCGAGGTGTGTGTGGAGATCGTTGAAAGCCATCTGAACCAATTCAAATGCCTCGAATTTGGTTTATGTTGATCGCACTCTGATGTCTTGCTCACTTATATATGTTTTTCACCATTGCTTCTCTCCCTCCCTAGGAGAAAAATCTACGCACGGCACTCGCCAATGTCCAGTGAGCTGCCGAGCCGCTGTGTGTGAGTCGATAAACCTTTTCAAAATTTTCGCTTTCATTGATCTCCGGAGGTGCACACATTAATAATCATACATCGGTTATTCGTGTTTTTCTCAGTGCGTATCTTGCTTCCCGGAAGGAAGCAAAAATAACGTCGGGGTACATCGTTTAACCATCATTGTGTCTGTATGTCCTATGACGATGTCTCCCAGGGTCATACCGGTTTACTATTGATGCAAAGGCGGACTGGGCACGCGGGACAGTTAGAGTCACTGCAAGCCTAGTCAGAATGCTATATGCCCTATGCTATCTTACCGAGAACAGTTTTGTTTCGATCCCACTGGGCCGTGTATTCCAGGCAGCGAGTTCAGAATCTTCAGATTATGGGAATGACGAAACATTTTACTTGTTAATCGTCGTCGCTACTTCTATCCAAGCAGTGCACGAACGTGAGCCGCATAAATTAAAAGTGAGCACCGATAACGGTGGATTAAAAGACCGACATGCCTTCCACCCTGTGAACTAAAAACAATCGTGCTCGTACGAGTCGTACATACTTCTATTCCATTGATAGAGGGCATCCTGGATCCCTGGTGAGTCCGATAACGCGTCTTTGATAATATGATGACATCTGATGGTTGCAACAGGAGTTTTCACGACGCCGGTTTTTTGGCCATTTTTCAGTCGTTTTTTCACATCCGTTTTTTATGTTGTTTCTCAACATGTCAAAAAAAAAAAAATAGCGATGCCGTTTTGTTGGACTATGCAAAAGCAGCCCCCACCCCGTTTTTTCCTCCTTTTTCGCTCGTTTTTCGACTTCGTTTTTCGACTCCCGTAAGAATAACAGGTACCTCCAAGAGTGTCCGACAAGTTGGATATCTCCGCCATGTAACCCTATATCCAAGGATGGTAGGAAAACATTAAGCACTGATTCCCATAATAGCGACGACATAGGACGATGGCATGTGTCGACAAATTCCTGGAAGCCCCACACAGAGATCTCCGTCACCGAAGTCGCGCTGTTTGCATCCTTACTACTTAGAAATATGTGTACCCAGAAGCCTGCCTAAATATTATTCCGGATAATATTTCCATGTATTCTGTCACCCCAGTATCCGTTTAGCATGACCACCTGCCTGGATTATGAACCCCCGGGCCTTATCTCGTTCATTTTATTTTCTCCAGAACTCATATTCAGGTGAGAAGCAAGACAATAGGATTGATAAGAGTGATTAAAAAGAAGAAGGGAAACACACGCTCTTTTTATTTCAAGAGATTGAGCTTGGATTGGGCGCTTGGGCTAGCCTGAGTAAGTAAGCCTCTTATCTGAGTTAGGAGGAAACGTTTAGTACGCGTCGCGGGTCAATTAGGTGTCACATGATCAAACGCGTCTTGTACCCACGCTTGGTTGTATTCGGTTCTCGGACTTTGACTTGCAACTTGGACAGGACTACGTGGAACCCTCGATCCAAGCTCTCTGAACAACTACGAACAAGGCTGAACAAGCTATTCAGGCTCTATGGGGTCCATGAATCTTGTTTTCTCTCTCTTCGGGTGGACTTTCATACCCGACTTTGCCACAAGACACCTGCTGAACTTCGCCTACCAGCGTTCAATTGTTTTGGCGCCCCAACCAGGGAGCCTTCAGCATAGAAAGCATTATGCAGTTGCATTTGCTTTCGTGATCTTTTCATATCTCTCTTATACCATCTTCCAATCTGCGCGTGCCATGCCACCCAACTTTTACCAGATCCTTGGAGTTTCGCCAAATGTGGATGAAAATGGGTTGAAGCTTGCGTTTAGAGCCTTCGCAAAACGATATCACCCTGACAGGCCTGGTGTTGGGAGAGACGGAGAGGAAATGTTTATGTATGTTCGGGATGCCTTTGAGGCTTTGAAGGATCCTGTCGTTCGATTTGCCTATGATAGGTGTGTTTTCATTTGCCTGCTAATTTCGCGTTTCCTGACCTGTTGGATGTTATAAGATTTGGACCGGACGTCCTTGGTTGGCGTCAGCACTGCAAAACTACCCACGAGTTCCTCAACCAAGGTCTTATGGTGTCCTCAGGATATCACATCGTCACTGGCATCGCTCTTCTTTTCTGGAGTGCCATCGGTCGTCCAAGCACAGTATCATTTGTGAGTTTGAGGTGTAATGTATATTTTAGCTTCAATCTTACGATTTTATCAGTGGCGCTATGTTCTATTTGCTGCTCTCTTCGCCGGAGAACTATCTTTCATCCTCGCTCCCTTTCCTTCATCGCCCTCAAATATCACACCACCCTCGTCCTCTTTCTTTTCATTTTTCAATTCTGCTTCCTCGTCGTCTCCCAATGCTTTGTCTGTATCTGCTGCTCGCCTTCCCTCGTCATTCTTGCAGACTATTTTCCCGAATCGAATTCCATACCAACACATCCTATTCCTCCACCAGCTTTTCATGTTTCTGAGCGTCGCCCTCAGTCGCGTGGTTCCGCAGTTCGTTTTCATCTTCAGCCAAGATAACCCGGACGCTAAGAAACTCGACCCCGTTGAGAGGGCGATCTGGGAGAGGGTGTTCAGCACCCTTGCCATCGCCGATCGCGAAGCCTCCGTCATTCTGCACACATTGCTCCGATCCATCTCGCCGTCTACCACACCAACACCAACACAACCCTACCACGAACCGACGCTGGCACGCATGCATCCCTTGCCCCCAGTAGACACTTTCAGCGCCCTAGAGAAAGTGACGCCTGATATCCGGGATCTGGTCATCGAAGCCAACATCAAAAATCATACAGTAGGTCCCATCGCCACCGCATGGGACGCTGCACTCCGAAAAGCCTTCAATGCTCAATTCATGTCCGAGACGCAGACGAAAACCACCTCGTCTGTATCTGCGTCTGCGTCTCCCCCGGCCAACGAGCCGCCAATCACTCCGCGCAGCAAGAACTTTTGGGAGAAGGACCTGGATATTTCTGACTCGATTGAGATCGTTGGGCTGGAGGACGCCACTCCCCTTGCCAATTCAAGCTCTGGTCCTATCTCGCGGCCTGGGAGCCCTAGCAAGTCTCCACAAAAGGTGCCATCTACACCACGTATGAGCGGAAGAGCAAGCCCGACAAAATCTCACTCACCCATCAAGATAAACTCTTCGGGTCCTGCTTCTGGAGATCTCTGATTTCGACGTGGTGAAGGCTTTGCCTTTTACTTTTCTGCTTTCTGTGTCTTTGTACTAGTATTTCGTGTGGATAGATACCCGTGGTGGGAATAAAACCTGAAGGAAATCGATAATTTTTTGTGTTCAAGTCGTCTCCAGGCCAGTGTGCCATGTGCTCCTCCACCTCCTGTGCCGACCGTTCGCTCACCCTCGAGGTCAAGGACAAGATGTCCCTCGGACGGTAGCATTTCCAAATTGAGAAATGACTGGATCTATTTTTACCTCAAGACTCGAAACATATTTTTAAGAGCAACCTCCACAATCGTGGGCTGCTTTCCGCCCCAACCTCGTCCCAATGTCTTTTTCTATGTTTCGTTTTAGAAGGACGAGACTCGCCCTTAATCCCGTCAAATTCTCAGTCTCTCAGCGGTCATGCTCACCCGTCTCTTGTCGTTCGACTCGCGCCTTGTCTACCGTGGTGGAGTCGAAAGGCAATCTCTTCGATTACACCTCCGGGCGTTGGGTGTAAGTTTCATACAAATCATTCTAGCATATACATATAGTCGATCTGACCTGTTATCCTTTTTGTCCAGCTACAACGAGGCTCTTCGTCTCAAGGAACGAAGGCTCGTTTTCGATGTCGACGGCATGCGTCGACTTGCCGCCGAATCAATGAATCAAGATGTTACAGATGTTGTTAGCTTTTCCAAGCTTTCTGAGGATTATTACAACCGAGCCTTTCTTGTTACTTTACGTGGTGGTCAGCAAGTCGT
>JAHXRV010001208.1:0-16188 GCA_019904355.1 Psilocybe tampanensis | reverse complement strand
CAACTGTTAATGTAATATTAAATAAACCCATCAACCTGTGAGGAGTCCTAGTCAACACTGAAGATTTGAAACATTTGTGTTGCGCAGCAACCGGTCACCCACGAGGAGTCGACCGCAGGTCGGCGACGAGTGGGGTTTTTCTATTTTATGTATAAACAATGTATAAACATGTAATCCTAGTGGGGGGAATCTTTATTTTATAATCATTTTCCACTTACATTTAAATATTTGTACTGTGCCGCAGCACGGCAACCCACGAGGAGTCGACCGCAGGTCGACGACGAGTGGGAAGGAATTTTTTTGGTTTTGACAATCATGTAAGAGGAGCAAAGAGGAGTTGACCACGGTCCACCGTTGGACCATTGAGCCGTCAAATAATTAAATCTATAATGTATTCAAATGCTTATGCTAGTTGATATATAAATATTCCCAATAATAAAACTTAAAAAAGTCAAGAAAACATTGAGAAAAAGCCTCGTACTTGCCACGAGTAGCGATGGCCCGCTTAACAAGTTCTTTCTCTCACCACGACGAGTGGCCGGGTTGAAGGTCAGGTCGTCATACGAATTCTCGTCCATAAAAAGATTGACGTGTTTTAACGACAAGAAGTCAGCGCAACTCTACAACAAAAATAAAACAAAGGCAGAGATGAGACAGTCAAATACATCTAACAAATACAATTACTTTCGTATTTATTGACATCCAACCGTTCTTGTCCGACAGGCCTGTTGAACGCCCACCGGAATATGAGCCGCAACGGCTATATCTCTATTGCGGTTTCTTGAATTCTTGATAGAGGTTGCCACTTTCCGAAGAAGAAGCAGCAGTTCGCCTTTCCTTCTTGAAGTGGTTCGACATGAGGAAAGCGATATCTAGTGCGAAAAAAAAAAAAAAAAAAGAGAGAGTGAGATCAAGAACAAAACCACACGAAGTCGTCGGAACCTACCTAGACTCTGCTCGAAATTCAATCGAGGATCACAGAACGACTATAGAAGAATCGCGTATAAGACATCGACTAAACGGTGAAGCCTAAGTGTCATGGAATAAAAACCAACCTGATAACGCAATTCCAACTCTTGTTCCGTCAATTCCATACTGCCACCAAGGCACTCCGTGACCGAATATCCTTCATCGTTCAATTCCCCAGTGAATTCTAAACTGACACCTCCAAGGCGAGATGCACATTCGGTATGGATGCGGAGCGAAGAGGTCAGTTCGGTTATGATATTATTGAAGTGGCGAGTCTTGAGGCCAGACGCGGATGTTTGAGTACTGGGAGGGGTAAGAAGGATTTAGCACCACCGATCAACGAGTGAAGATGAGAGTAGTAGAAAGAGGAAGACGAGTAGTGGGGAGTGGCATCGGGACAAAGGAGGCTCCGCTCGAACCCAGCAAAATCAGAAAACGACGGTGCCACAGTGGGGAACCAAGGGCAGCGTCAAGGTGCATGACTCGGTACTAGTGGCAGGATCACTCAACGTTCAACCCCCAAGCCAGTCATGTAGCACTAGTGATACGGGATGCGGGAATAGGGAACGGGGAAGACTAGAACTCACTTTCCATGCATAGGATCACAGATCCACGCCACTGGGTGACCGGATTGCTGAACCGCGCGAATGTGACCAGGAAGGTGATCGTCAATCTGCGTTGAATGAGCGAGATTAGAAAAGAAAAACAAGGGTGATGGAGGAGGGGGAATTTGGAAACTAATCCAGAAGCCATGAACCGTGATCCACAAACGCCATCGACGAAGAAAAAGATAAAGATAGAAAGGTGAAGGAAAGTAGTCTCCCTGGACTCGTTTGTCGAAGCAGCCCATTTCGCTCATCTCGGGGAGAATAAAGGAAAGAACGAGGGAAAAGAAGTTGGAACAAGTAGATCTAACAAAGAAGGGAATGTGGATGCGGTCGTCGATTTCAGTCGACGTTGAAGATCCACGATATCAGGTAGATGGAGATATCAAAGATGATCACAGAAGCAGGGAGACGACACCAGACGCCCAAGTGCGTCAATAAGGATACAGGCCCGAAGTCCTACGTGCCTGCCACGAAGACGAGAAGGGTCCCATAAACCAAGTATTCGGGATAGTACTGGCGATGATTTCGGGTTTTTCAACCAACGGGACGGTGAGGCGATCACTCGAACAAGAGAACCAGAAGAAAAATGAAAAAGTCGAATGAAAGAAGATGGATATCCAAAGAAACGAGGCAGAGCGCGGTAGTCAAAACTCGGTAGGGGTCGCATTTCAAACTGGCGCATGATGCAATGCCAGAAATCTTCAGCGATTGAAGATCTAGGACAATAACCAAAACTAAGGAAGGAAAACCACAACAGAACCAGAGCAGAAACACGGCCAGAAAGTGATCGGGTCAAGGATAACTTGCAGACACACCTTTGATGCTCCATACCGAGTGATGAGTGTTACTCTACCGGTTTCTTTATCAGGATTCACGACTATGGATGGAAATCAATGAAGAATCAGCAAAGTGGTCAGATACGTCGTAAAGAGGGATGATAGAGAAAGTCGTATGACTTCGAACTTGCAAAGGTGCATGCATCGAAACTCGATCCTCGCTAGGAGAGACGAGCGTCCGACGATGAGAAACGCGCTCTCGGTACCATCGTGAGGATGCCGTGGAAAAAAAGAAACCAGAAATGACATTCGCAACTCACCATCCAACACCCTGACCAACTCCAGCGTTTGCATGCTAGGCCCAACTTTGATCCCGATAGGGTTCCTGATTCCCCTAAAGTATTCCACATGCGCACCCGTCAGCTGTCGAGTACGGTCCCCGATCCATAAGAAGTGTGCGCCAGTGTTGTAAAAGCCCTTTGCTGGAGCACCATTCGGGGAAGAGGCAGCATTTGGGAGGGATACCGAAGCTGGGATGGGCAGTTCACGCGTCAAGGCCGACTCATACGGCAGCATTAAGCCTTCATGACTATATAGTATGAAGAGGAAAAACGATGGTGTTATTCAATATTACAGAAAGAGTGTTAAAGAGGAATAGAAAACGGACCTCGTATAGAAATCAACTTCCCCAAGTGTTCCTCTCCCTCCACCGTTCTCGTAAGGAATCGATGCCGCAGCATCAGCGCCAATCGTTCGGCTGAAATCGAGGGCATCTGAGAGGCCATCAATTATGGTTTCGAATTCCTGCCTGTGGTGTCATATCGTAAAAGAGTGAATCTTCAAACCGAGTGAAGAGCAAAGAAAAAATAGAGGGTCAAAAGAAAGTTTGAAAAATGAATGAAGAGTCTCATATGATAAGGGGAATTGATGTGTAGATATAGAAACAGCGAGGGTAGAACGTGAGGTGAAGACGACCCAGATTGCCCACGGGAACGAGGGCGGAGCATAAATGACACGGTCAGTCATAAATGTCATAAATGCTAAAACGCCACTCTTCACATCGTGGCGGGCGGTGATGGATAAAATACAAGGGATAGGCAAAATACGAGAAAACCAAAATTTAAAATATGAAGTCAATCGGCAAGACAAGACAAGATCATCGGTAGTGCCCCCCAGATCAAGCAAGAAAAAGAAAATAACTAGGAAAAAAAAAAATAGAGGAGACAATGGACGCACCTCAAGGACGGCGACCTGACATGCGAAAGCGACCAATCTCTTGGATGATGCAATGATGCGAACCCTGAAGTGAGCAACCCGCGAAGGTAGTTCAAGGTCGTGGTCGAGTGGAAATACGCCCTAAAAATCAAAAGAAGACAACGGAAAACTTTAGCACTGGAACCGAGGACAACCATGATTGACAAAAGGGAAAAAAAGGGGAGCATGATGGGCCGCCATATGCGATCAGCTGCTAAGCAGAGGGACGCCATCGCCCGCCGCGATACACTTTACACTCAGACCACTTTGAGTGTACAGCGCACCGAAAAAGAAAAGAAAAAAAAAGAAAAAAACTCGAGTTCCAACACGTTGTGGCTGTAACCCGCGCCATGCTCGTCCCCAAATTCCGCGGTATGGAGTCCGACGGTACGGACATGAGGAAAGCAGAACCCTGAAGCTAGAACGTCGATCGCCTGAACAAAGTGTCCCACAAAATGGACCCGGGATCGCTCTCGTTGTTGATCACGTTAATGAGAGGTAGAGGTTAACCTCTCGATGCTGGTCCTGAGATGTCAACACTGTCTGTACAACAGAGGCCGCGGGACAGACGACCGTGGAGGACCGCACAACGACGAAAAAAAAGAAGAATAAAGAGGTACCCAGAACCCGGATTCACTGGCAAAAGCAAAAGCGAAAGTTGAGAAAAGAAACGGAAAAACATACTTTAACAGCCTCTCTGGATCTGGGGTTCGGTCGTTCGGGTCCAATCTGGTTACATTTTTGTTTCGCCATTTCACACGTCGGAAGGGGGAAGGGGTGATTTCAAGATTCGAGGTTCGTAAGTTATCGCCATGTTCCATGGGCATAGTACGAACGAGGGTGGGGGTCGAAAGGTAAAAGACAGTGTGAGCGGTGCCATTCAGTGTATCATGAGTCAAGACGTCCGATTGGCGTATTTGAGTTTTTAGGTCGGGGGTTCGGTTAGAGTTTTTTGAGTTTGGAGTTTTTTTTTTGGGTTTCACAGAATTGACAGTCGTTGTGTATCACGATGCGGGGGGTGGATTGAGTTATGAGGTAGAGAAAAAACGTATTCTGTCAGATACGGAATCCCAATGAGGAAAAAAGAACACCAATACTGACCCATTAACGTTGTCGCCACTGGAATATCACGTTCAATGACGAGGACTCGATAACTTGTAGATATAAAACGTACCGGAAACTCAAAACCTGCCTTCCATCTGGCAAATTTTCGAAGGTACTGCTCCTGGGTTTAGCGTACTGTCCTGCGATACGGCCAATGCGAACCTAAACAAAAAACCAAAAATCAGGAAAAGCTGAGAGGGCGCGTGTCGTGATTTGGTTATAAAAACATAGAACGTTTTGGAACAAAAGTCAAGAAATGAAACGGGGTTGAACACGAGGAAAGTAAGATGGAAGAAATCGCACTGATACCCGTTCTTCGCTCGGGGATGGTCCCTCGACCCTCGGGCAACGTTTGATAGAACGTCATGATAAGCATAACGGTAGGCAAGTGGTAAATCAGGTGCAGTGTGCGGCATTGTGAGAAGGAGAAGCACAGCCTACGAAGGGAAGCGCGGAAGAATTCGGTCTGAAGGAGTTGACCGATTACGTGGCCCCTTTGAAACATCCAAAGGTCTCTCAACGAGACTTTTTATGTCTCCCATAACGATAGAAAATAAAGGTGACGAATCCGATGGATCCGGGGGAAATACTCAAGAAGAGAGAAAGAATGCACAGAAATCTTGGAACATACCACAGGAAGCCTGGCACCCCACAACAACACCAAAGAGAAGGACAAGATAAGTCCGATTTTCGAGGACAGATTTTGCTGTGGGATTGAATATGTGCATTAGTTATCATTTCACGTTGCGAGAAAGAAGCAGAAGAAAAGAATCCACGGTAGAAACAGTGAAGCGAAAGGACCAAAATGCAATTAGGAAGGCAGACACGGCACTCGAGAAAGGATAACGGCAAATTGAATTAGATATGGGTAAATCTGTCGAGAATTCGGAGGACTGAAGCCACCAGTCTGACGGAGGAAAGAAACAGGAGGTTGGCATTCACAGGGAGGCACTTTTTTCCCCCAACGAAAAAGCAGAGAACCTGCCACACCAAATGCAAAGAGAAACGATTCTGAAAAACGCACCCCAGTGCAGGCATCAAAGCTCTCTGCGCAATCCCCAGCATGCAACAAGAATGCCTCGTTTTTCTGAACTAATCCCAGCTGGTAACGCAAACGTTCGATCTATTTCATGTTTGTTTGCGTTAGATTTTGAAGCGTGTTTCATGATTGCATTGAACGTCGTTGTTGGATGGTTGTACACGAGGCCAGGAAGAAGGGGTCAAAGGAGAAAGATCATCAAGACGCAAAGATCAGCGGAGATCCGTGTAGCTTCAAGTTAGATAGGCGAGCTCACCTCGGATGGAGTGACGAGGGGTGGTAATGTCTCGAGTTTTTGAAGTACTCTACAAGCAGCGTCGTCACTGTTATGTCCCTTTGACCCAACAACACCGAGGAGCGATCACAGACTTTGCGAGATGGGCATGATCTGGATAATCGACGTCCTTCACGGCCTTCAATATCGTGTCAAATATCCATGGAAATGTACCATTCACCTGAGCCACTGGTTTGTATTTCCACGATTCCGGTGTCCAGTCTGGGGCCAACGACGACATTATGGACGCTTTCCAGAGAGTTTCAGGTATGTAAGTAATGGGAGAATTCAGGCCAATGAGCTGGCCGTTTATCAGGACACGTTTCAAGAGGAAAAAAGGGCCGTTAGCGCAAAAGTCTAAACGCAAAAGTCCTCGGAATTGTGTCACATCGATTTTGATGACTAATCCACGGGATACGCCGAGTATTATCAGTTTGCCTCAACCAAGCCTCGACGTTGCAACTCAGATTTTTACGGATTCTAGCAAGCCACATTGCACCTTAGTATCTCGAAATTTCAAATTTCAAGGCCTGAAAGGCAGGCTTGGCGCCGTGGTTCAATTGTGAGTGTCGGTTAACGACATCGCTCATCCATCCATTGACAAATTCTTGAGGCTCGAACTTGAACATCGTAAAAGATCAGCGCTCACTTTTTCGCAAAATTTATCCCCAACCGGAACACACATCTAGCTGAGTATACTTTCACCGGTCCTGGGTTTGCTATTTGGCATCGGGCTGTCGGGTATAAAATCCTCCAAACCCCGCCTGTGCCGGATGACCCCAGTGCCAGCTTGTCGCCCCAGAAAGAAAAAGGACCTAACACCCCAATCATCAACGGGACCCCTTATCTGGACGTGGGGAACCCGCGTTCATATCCTTGCCTCTGCTACGACAGGGATTGACTAATAATACACCATCTTCCTTTAGTATCCGACCTAAACAGCGCCGCGGAGTGCAAAGCTCGAACAACAACAACAAGGTAACGCACCTCCTTGAATCATGAAATGCTAACCCAGAAGGTTTCTTTAGGCCAGGTTCTGTTTACCAGAAGAAAGAATGTTCGAAGTCCCTGTTCCTTGCCCGAAAATGTTGGGGGTGTGCTTTCGCTCCGCGAGGCGAGATTGCGATTCCATCACACTTTGTGAAGGGTATCTCGTCCAATCTCTGACTGTCTCATGCAGTGATTCGTGAACAACGCCGCACGGGGGATGGATGGAACCGTTCTCGCTAGAAACCGCACTCTGCAAAATACCTGGGATGATCCACGACGCGGAGGATCACTTCTGCTTCACGGAGGCAAATCAAAAGCCATCTTTGTTCAAAGTCGTGACTACTCGCAATCTGACACGCAAACCAGGACGGGAATACCGCACTAGATTTCCGGAAAGGTTGCTCCCATAACGAACATTTCGAAATCTCGTTTCGGTTTGACTTTTGTAGCTTGTACCACCACGCGCACGATGGGCAACTTACCACCGCATTACGCGCATTCGAGATCTCTGGCATGCCACTGTAATCGTAATTGTAATTAACCTTCGTGTTCGTAAGTTCTCATTAGGCTTTTCCTCCAATCCTTCTCTGGGATCGAAATTCTCTCTGGCTCTGTTGTCCAGAATAGAGGGATATATCCTTTTGCTATCCCATGCTTCTTGTCCAGATCCCACGGAGTCGGCATGCGTATATATACCTCACCCGTTTTTCTTTGGTCTATCCACTGTTACAACCTCCAGCTTCTCTTCCAACGACATGTCTCTGGCTCGCGTCTTCCTCGTCACCGTCCAGGCACTCTCAAACGGATTGGCATGCACGCCCCCGAATCCTACCCCACAAAAACAGCGATACCACACCCAGGAGATGTACATCCTTCAAATCGCCCCTTTAATATTCAAGGTATTTATCATCCACCTTGTCTATGACAAGATTGGGCCTGATCGCTTAATTGCCGGCAGTGTCACCAAATCATCGCCTACCTATGCGCGGTGTTCGAGATCCTATATTACACCCGTGCCCTGCTCCCAACGCCTTCCCCATCTCTCGCCCCGATAGTCAACCTCGTATGCCCACTATCTCCTGCCCCAGGCACGACATCAATCACCGTCACCCCCTCCCTAGTCCTTGGTGTCATCGCAGTCGTGCTAGGCGCCTACATCCGCCTAGACTGCTTCACCGCTCTCGGCCATCTCTTCACGTTCGACCTCACCATCCACCCCGAACACAAGCTCGTCACAAACCGCTTCTACGCTTACGTCCGTCACCCCGCTTACACGGGCTCCCTCATGCTCGTCTTCGGTCTCGCCTTCTCCCACCTAACACGAGGAAGCTGGATGACGGAATGCGGACTGCTGAGAAACGAGCGCGTGGCTCTCGTCGTGTGGGCCGTCTGGTGGCTCTGGACGTTCTGTGTGGGGATCAGCAGGGCTGATGCGGAGGACAAGGAGATGCACAAGCTGTTCAACGAAGAGTGGGAAGCCTATGCCGCTGCTGTGCCATGGTGGTTCTTCCCCGGAATTATCTGAGCGCAGCACGGAGAAATGTTTGGAGCCACCCGGCACTGGTGCGGCTGGCAAGGAACCTGTACCCTAAACGTGAGTGATACCAGTGGTCTTCACCCATGCCGAATGATCCAGAGTTAGACGCTGATTGCACGTCATAACCAGGGAAGCATACATATCACGACGGCATCGCCATTCTCTCGAGCCTCTCTACCTATAGAACCCGGATCGTACTAATAGCTTTTAGAAAAAAATGACATCAAACGACAAATGCGGCAACATGTTTCTCAAAAAAGAACATTGGACCGATAGGCATTGAAATTTGACACGACCCCTTGCACGACGATCATTCCGATACACAGACATAACTTCATCCATCACGTTTTTACTCTACTTCCTTTATTTTCGCACACCGAAATACGACCGGCCCTCCCACACACTGCCCTCTTTTGGCATGACGTTTTTTTTGCATAATTAGTGTCCTAGTAGCCCTCGGATTTACGCAGCCATTGTTTCTGTTACCTTATGTATAATGTCTATGATTCTTTGCCACGCTGATAGAGAGTAATTCTCCTCAAAGGTCGTATACCTAACGTTTTCCTATCTACATCTGAAATGTTCAACTAGCCTATCCTTCATCTCAGTATTTCCTTGCACTTACTCCGAAAGGACTGTTCAAATACGTTCACCTTTCTCTCACGCGAATCACAGAAGAGACATCCAAACACACCGATCCGTTATCACTCAACAAGCTCCTCGGGATCCTCGTCCCCAACAGGACCCGGGAAGCTCCTGCGGTTTCTTGTCTGCGATTTTGCGTATTTGAGACCCAAAAATCGCAAAAACTTTGTCCGAAAAGTTGCGTATTTGAGGGCGCCGCAGGCCGACCTTTGTCCTAATATTGCGTATTTGAGACTGAAATGATTGTCAACAACCTGGCTTAAAGATTTTGTTGCAAAATGATTTAACAATGGTAACAAAGGGGACCACTCCCATTATCAGAAGCTCAATTCCGGCCAGAACAATGTGAAAAATGTCTCCGAATGGCAAAATTGGCGCCGCCGGCCGAAAAAAAGTTCTATTTATAGACGACCTTTGTCCGAATTTGCGTATTTGAGACCAAAAAAATTGCGTACACCAGACGGGTTTTTTGGGATTTTGGCGGACAAGAAAAACCGGGAGCTTCCCGGGTCCTTCCCCAACTACCTTCTCAAAAATATGTCTGTCAGATGCCTCGCAGATCGTGCCTCAGCACCATCTCATCTCCTCGACTTTCACTTAGACTCTGTTCATTTGCCTCATACTCCGCACTAGGTAGCCACTGACTGCGTGTCAGACGCTACTCTAGACCTCCATGTATTCATACCTTGCATCTGGACAGTCAAGAACACGTCTTTTCAGAGCCTAGACCTCGAATTTGATACCTTGTGCGTGCCCACGCCCATGAATAATTATGTCAAAGATGTCATGCTTGTGTGCCATTCATAGATTGCGTGGATAGTGTTAATATTACACGGTCTCGATTCTCGAACCATACGGCAATGTTTAAATGAAGTCAATCCAATAGTAGAGAGAATTAGTTGACCTGCCAGACGCGTCTGGTGCAAGTCCGGTGGCCCCTATACGCGTCTCACGTGATCGTGAGTCCCTGTCGGAAAACTTGAAAAAAAAAAAAAAAAAACTTCTTCTCGATATCGCATACTGAGCTCGAGGCGTACATGGGAGTGGAGTGGGGATATTCACATGTTATATCAAGCATGGAATGCAGCCGTATATAACTAAAGGAAGTAAACAAAATCCTCCTGACTCTCCATTGTATCAAAAATAAGCTTTTGCTATAATAATAATCCCCCAACCATCATCCGGCAGGAACAAGCTGCGAAAACCGGGATTTCTTAATCGCGGAACCCAAGGTTAAGGTACGATATACACCGTACGAAGCTTAGAGGCCCCCCACGGTAAACAATAAATGCTTTTTCAACACTCTTTCTCAAGTGCTTCTCGAAAATTCTTGAACGAAGGTCCCAGCTTCGAAAAAAAAGCAGAAAAATGAAAACAAAATAGAAAGAAGTGTCAAAAGCAAGGGCCTGACCGGGAATTGAACCCGGGACCTCCTCGAGGCGGTGCTTTTGATTAAGCGCCCTAACAAGGAATCATACTACTAGACCATCAGGCCGATGTCCCCGGATGCACCTAAGCATATATAGCGCAGGACAAATGGAATAATCCTAACTGGATAGAGACGAAGCATGCCCTTTTCACAGAGAATCGTGCTCCGAGCCGATGAGTAGGACCCTATCAAGTAAGTGTTATCTGTTAAATTAAACAATCGATGACAGAGCAAGCGAGCGGCGCTGGGCGCCAGTATGCCTCCTTTCTATCCAGGTTTTCCGCCTGCCAATGACCAATACTGCAGACTAGACCCTCTGTTCCTAGCGTGAATTTCGACTGACGGAAGAAAACTTCAGCCTCCGAAGAATGATGGTTTTGTGTGGAAATAATACAATCGAGTAGCAATATGATGGGTGCAAAGCATAGTATCGGATTCATGGCTGTTTCTTTTCTAAAACTTTGGGGTCGATATCTTCTTGTGGTGCGGGCTTTGGGAAAATTCCTTGAATATGTATCGGTGCAGCCTTGTCCAAGGAACTGATAAAGAGCTCCGATACTCGACGTCGACTTCCGTCGCCATCAGGTTGAGCATTGTCGTCCACGTGTATTCTAGACGCAATCAACGTGAACCTCGTTTGGGAATGAAGGGAAATGGGCACCATGAACTTACCTTGCACTGAAAATGTTGTGGTTTATGCGTTGAGCGGGGCCAGCTCGAATCCTGAATTTCATCGATCTAGTGACGACAAATACCCCAGCCACGACTCTCTCCTGAAAAACAATTGATGAGCTCCACTATACGGAAAACAGTTCTCATGAGTCCTACATCACCGTCTTTGATCGGTATCTCTACTACATCTTTCCATTCGACCGACGCTCTTGCCAGCGCATAGTTAGCCTCGGTCAATTTTGTCTGGAATGTATCAACGGAGATATTCTCGTGGTTATAAACCACTCTAGCCTCTTCGGATAAGGTCGAAAGAAACAAGGCCTTGAAATCGGCCTCTTCTGGTGGTGGTGCTGACTCGTAGAGAGAGGTGAATCGCGTTTGAAACCAGTGCGACGTTGAGGTGTCTCCTGAGACGGTGGTCGACATATGTTCGATGGCTTGAGATTTGTCAGGGCGGGAGATACGTGAGCTCAAGAACACTTCCAAATGGTCCTTGAGGTTGAAGGTTTGGGCGATGAAGACAATCGAAATGTTCGTGAAAAGGAACAAAGCGGTGCGAGTGAAGTTGGTTAACATACAAGACGTGTGAGCCTCAGGACATGATGACGGAGACCTTGTGGTGACCGTAATGTTCCAGACCAAATGTCAGATTTCACAATCTAATCTAATCTGTTCCCTGAGACTCAGGGACGCGCTGGGCCGAGCCCTGCCGCCAATACCCGGCGATTTACAAATTTGTGCATCGAGGCGACACGGGCTTTGCAAATTGCAACTTGCTTCCAAGCCGACTCGGACATCTTCGATTCGGTAACATGTTCACAACATATCCAGCCACACCAAAACCACTGCACGTACATACCACATCTGTATCCCCGAAGATTACCACGCCCAAGCGCCATGGAAAACCTCGCGGACAACGATTTCTTCTCGTTCGAGGAGTCAATTACCCTCGCCTCGTCAAGGCTCGGAGTCAAGCCAGTTTACCATCCCGGACCTTGGTGAACCACATGCCCGAACTTTTGATTGGAATTCTTTGGAATTTCATCAGATGATTTGCTATGATATACCGCTGTCTATTTGTGGTAAAACCATTACAAGTCTCAGGAAGGTCTCAGGAACAAACCATGGCGACACCATAGAATAAAAAGTATCTTATTTCCAAAATATTCCCCATTCTTTTATCCTTCTGCTCGAGTCTCGACCACCAAGTCGCGACATCGGCCAGCATCGGCTGCACGCCACCTTTTGCGCTCTTTTTGTGTTCATCCCACATTCCTTCACGTTTCTTCTCTCCTTTATGACGCGTTCTTTCCTTATTATCTTGTTTTCGTCGTTGACGCTATGTGTACTTTCTGCATTCGCCGCCGTTGGACCTCGAGTAACTCTCAAGGTCACCAACCAGAAGGTCTCTCCTGATGGGTTCGAAAGGTCTGCAGTCGTGGTTCAAGGAGGGACTACCGGTCCTCTCGTCACTGGCAGAAAGGTGAGTTTAGTCGTCTTCGCGTCGTCTTCAACCCTCATTCAGAAATTCGTCAGGGAGACACATTCCGCCTCAATGTAGTGAACAACCTTTCGGACGACACCATGCTCAGGAGTATCAGCGTGGTGCGTATTAATCATCTTCCTTATCTCCTATTTAACGTTCTCAACCACTGGCAGCACTGGCATGGAATGCTACAACGACAAACGCCATGGGCAGATGGACCCGTTGGCGTCAGCCAGTGTCCTATCTCACCCGACCACTCTTTCTTGTATGAATTCACGAACAGGGAAAAAGCTGGGACGTTCTGGTACCATTCGCATTTCGGTACGTCATCTTTGATAACCCCTTTCCCCTGATTTGAAATCGGCTCTTCGTTCAGGAACCCAGTATTGCGACGGTCTTCGAGGGCCAATGGTGATCTATGATCCTCGAGACCCGCATAGGCTCCTATACGATGGTGCGTACTTGCTTCTTATATCTATTCAACGCTTATCGTTTCTCTGTTGAAAGTGGATGATGGTACGAACTTTCCAGAGCTGATTTGGACCAAAATCTGAGCGAATCTCACGACGTTTATCAGAGTCCACTGTTATCACGCTTGCCGACTGGTAAGGTATATACAGTAAACTCGAATGTTGGATGGAACTCATCAGCTTACAGGTATCATACTCCGACTCCTTCAATCAAAACCATCGCGGTGTCAGACTCGACTCTGATCAACGGAAAGGGTCGATATCCAGGCGGACCGCTCGTTCCCCTCTCCATTATTAACGTACAGGCTGGAAGGCGATACCGATTCCGCCTGGTATCGATTTCATGCGACCCCAACTACACATTCTCGATAGACGGACATGATATGACGATCATCGAGGCGGACGGTGAAAGTACGCTCCCACACACAGTGAATAGCATCCAAATATTTGCAGGTGAATAATTCGTATCTGTTTTCAGAGTATTCTGCCCCTAATAAATGTTCTGATTTTCTCAGGACAGCGGTATTCTTTCGTTTTGAGAGCTAACCAAAAAATCGGAAATTACTGGATCCGCGCCCTCCCCAACCCTACCGCGGGCGAGTCGAAAATCTCATCTGGGTTTGCAGGCGGAATCAACTCTGCCATTCTCCGCTACCGAGGCGCCCCGAATGCCGACCCGAAGTCGACTCAACCCAAAAAGTTGAATCCGCTCTCCGAGGCCAACCTGCACGCATTGAACAGTCCTCATGTACCCGGCAAACCTTTCGTCGGTGGTGCAGACATAAACATCAATCTGGATTTTGGCCTGAATAGCGAGGGGTTCACTGTGAACGGTGTACATTTCATAGAACCGAACGTACCCTTGCTTTTACAGTTGATGAGTGGGGCGAAGACGGCACAAGAATTGTTGCCAGCTGGCTCGGTGTACGCCTTACCCCGAAATAAGGTCGTTGAGATAACGATGCCGGCTCTGAATATTGGTGGACCTGTATGTGTGTTTCGCTCGTTCATCATATTCGCTATTATTAATACCGTCTGGGCTCGTAGCATCCGATCCACCTTCATGGTGTAGGCGCCGTACTTTCCTTCACGAAGCATCTTCGTGACTGACTATCTTATGCGTGCAGCACCCATTCAGTGTCATCAGAAGCGCTGGAGAACGTCGATCCAATTATTTCAACCCCGTACGACGCGATGTGGTTAACACCGGTCTTGATGATAGCAATGTTACTATCAGATTCACGACAGACAATCCAGGCCCTTGGCTCTTGCACTGGTACGTATCCCGAGCCAAAGTTCGCGACGGCTCGAGACTGACCTTCTCATTTCACGCCAGCCATATCGACTTCCATTACGCGAAGTATGTCTCCAGTTCTGTTGAAGTTGTAGTAAGGCTGCTAATTCGTCGGCGGCACGCGGTTCTCTTAGCGGTCTAGCGGTCGTGTTCGCGGAAGACCCAGGCGCCTTCAGTAACAAAGCGCTTCAAAAATCAGCACCAGGTAAGCGTCCATCATCTGATGTGCAGTGATGCCCTACCCACACCCTCCAGATGCGTGGAAAGAGCTTTGTCCTATTTACGAGGCTCTCACCAGCACACAGACCTCCGTTCGACTTCTGAGCAGGGAAGCCAACCATACTCGACATATGCACGCACACAAGAAGAATAGGCTGTCTTCCCCCAATCGAATACAACCGAATACACCCTAGGTTAAGCTGTATTTCGGGTCATTTCTCTATGATTTTCTGAACTTACTATACCAAGACCATTTTCTTTATGATGAACTTAGTACTAATTACTACTTAGGTTATGGACTTAACCCTATATTTACTTTACACCATCGTTGCACATATACTAATACCAGTTGGCAGCATCGCCTATTTGTAACTCATCCACCGCCTCTAGTAGTAGCCTGACCTAGGACAGTCGCCGTTTACCAGTGATCTCCAACCTAAGACCCTTTGGACTGTATGTGTTCCGTACCTCTGAGTCTGGAACGAAAAAGAGAAGAGGTATCGATTCCCCGTGAAACTCGAAACAGAAAGGTAAAAAGATCCCTCAGATTTTGGAGTCCGAACTCGGAGCCTTTGCCTTTCCCATGTGCTACAAGTCGCTGATCATCAAGCAGGAACAACGAGAAGTGAAAACTCGGAGAACATTCATTGACGGCCTTGCAATTTATTATAAAGAATATCGCCTTCCTTTATCCCGAGCCCCTTCTCTCCACTCCCTATCGCCAGCAACGCTCGCTTTGCTCTCGCTCTCCAGCATCCGCCCGCTCTGTGAATTATCCTGCCATCTGCCTTCAATACGCTCGTGGAGCATAAATTCATCATGCATGGTCCACGACAACCTAAATTCTATCGCGCCGCTCTTCGAAAGTCTGGGGAAGAGGCCAGTATTTATGCCATGGTGCGCAGAGCTGTCCTCTTCATCTGCAGTGTCATCATAACACTCAACGTCCAAAGAAACCGATTTCAACTTTGGGAACAGTCCCGACGTCGTGACCAACACGTCGAATTCGGAACAAGCTTCCAGGTCGGCAGAAGAAAACGGTCCCGCCAGCCACAGGCTGATTTCCTCGAGGTCGTTCTTCCCCGCGATTACTTTGCGCTCGTTGGAGATGTCCCGCAACATGTCTTCGCCATCTTGATCATCCGCTTCATGTGACATATCCAGTCTCCTGAGAGTCGAACAGGCACAGACGGACAATGAGGCTCCTAGTCCCGCGTACGAAAAAGGGTCGAGGGCTGGGTGTTAACCTGAGTTCCACTTCACCGGTACTGTTCCAACTCTGTGCTCACCATCCAAGTCAAGGGATTGCGCCTCCGAGGTGGTCTGGAGGAGTTGCCAGACGGCTTCCGCGTCTTCTTCGCTCGATATCACAAATTCCATGTCCCTCAGGCCACTAAAATCCACGACCTTCTGGTCCTCGTT
>JAHXRV010001149.1:0-32914 GCA_019904355.1 Psilocybe tampanensis | reverse complement strand
AAAGGCACGAGGATGCCAATAGTCCCATGCAGGCCGGTGTACAGCAGGACTTCACGACCACCAGCGACGAGCGAGACCTTGTGTATTGACGTGATGAGATCGCCAACGTGGAAATGCGCGAGGAGTTTAGTCTTGTGTGGGGCACCCATGAGTTGACTCTTTTCGTGTAAGATACCCGCTCCTGTAGGATCGTCGTCCACTTGATCGGAAATTTTGGGGTCGAGGCGGTTTACAAAGACGTTTCCAAAGCGATCGCCAGCGACGACAGTGTTGTAGTCCACCATGGTCATGGCGGATATCCACCGTGGTTGCGAATCATCCGCGAAAGTGAGTAGACGATTTTCGGGAGCTTTGTAGACAGCAAATTGGACAGATTCTTGCATGTCCCCAACGATTATGCGCGAGCCTTGGGTAGCAAGGGACACAATGGCGGTAGTGAAGGTCTTTTCAGGAAGGTCAGTTAAAAGGTTTAACGACGTAGAAAAGTACAACACACTTTGTTTTCAACCTTTCGTAGAAGCTTCTTTTTACCAATATCATAGATCCTCAATGCTTTTCCAACACCCGCGGCGAGTCGGCCTTGGAATGCTAGCAGAGCCAACGGCACGTCATCAACTTCCGTCTAGAGATGGAAAATTTAGCTTCTTTTTTAATTTGATTTATCATTGAATTGTCAATCACCTTATGTTGGAACTCCAGGCCTGCACCATCATCAACAAACTTGTACGTTCTCAAATAGCCACTTGAGCACGACCTCGGAGCAAGGTGCGTATCAGCAGCCGTGCCAACGACCAGATGGAGTTCCCCACCCCTCGCTCCAAATGGCACCACAGCCAAGGAAAACGCCGCTTCGTTGTCCTCAAGATGGATGACATTGAGAGTCTTGCCTTCCACGGGATCGATAATGCGAATACATGAGCCCCACGTCCCAGCAGGAGCCTTGGGTCTCCCAAATTGATCAGGCGGAAGGTTGACGACTTCTTCGTCGATTCTTTTCCCTTTCTGGCGCTGCGGAGCAGGGTTAGCAATGCGACGTGGATGGACATATTTCAATATAGGCTTACCAGTTCTTGCAATTTTTTGGATGTTGCGTCCTCGCCCATGACACGGTGATCGCTCTCGATCATATAGAAATAATTATTTTCGGGGTGGGTAATAAATTTGCGTGGGGTGTAGGAAAGAGGTATCGAATCTTGCTTCAATTTCATGCCAAGCTTAGGGACCTGGAATATACTGATTTTATACAAAGAAAGAAAAAGTATTAGTAACCTTGTCGACCCGAAAAAAAAAAAAAAAAGGACAGAACAAAGACAAAAAAAAAAAAAAAAAGAAAAAAAAAAACTGTGAAGAAATTGGGGAGAAAACCAGATTTACACAAAAGATATTACAGGGAAGAAGGTCAGAAGAAGAGTGAAATTATAATATTACTGATTGAATTGTGAATACAAATAATTCTACTTAATTTGGCGCGCTCAGTGGTTTGGGCAAGTACTTGTGAATTCAGGAGAGCTACAAATCTTTTTATTCATCTCGTCCAGCCAGATTTTGGGCGCCTCGGTCTCAGAGACGCGCATGCTTTGTTGATTCCCTTGCAATCTGAATGCGCTGGTCTGCGCTGGTCCAGGTTGACTCAGAGGGGGGAAGGTGGCTGTGCCGTTTATTGTCTGTTGTTATAAAAAAAGGCTATTGTTCTTGTTTGGGCCATTGTCTCCTCAAACAGTGACAGCCGTTCCTGCCACTCCCTCGTCCTTTCTCCCAAACTTTCCTGCGCAACCCAATCCCTTTATCCTTGAACTACGTCCAACCTTTATTCACCCACAACAAACAAAACTTTTGGAAATCAAAATACGCGAAATTTAGAGACTTGATGGATGATCAAATGCCACTGGTGTCGCCTCCAGCTCGCAGGCCGTTGAAACGGTCGGCATCGACAGCATCCTTGCCCACACCCCCGAGAACACATCATAAACGCACTCGTGGAAGGTCGAGGGGATCTTGTGATAGCGACAGTGACGACGATGTCGCGTTGTCGAGTGATGACGAGGAACAAGTCGTTCGTGCACCGACCAAGAAGCGACGAACTGGAGAGGCAGCACAAGACAATGAAGAGGCGTTTTGGCTCGGTGGATCAGCAGGTCTGAACTCAGAAACGAACACGGCTACGTCCTCCAAGACCACCAGCACAACCGCGCCGAAGCAGCTGGACGTTCCCTTGCTGTATCGTCGACTGATTGGACAAACCACAGTCCCAGTCGATGTGGCACCAGTCTCACCCCCGCCTTCAAATCGGAAATCGACCGTCGTGTTATCACCGAATTTCAGTGACTCACCACCTACTGCGTCACCCTCACCACTTTCTACGCCAAGAACGCGATTGCAGAAGAAGTTGGCTCTTCGAGACTCTCCCAATAACCCGTTTTTGGACACGCCAACAAAGCAAACTGAGGATGTCGATACCAATTCGGATTCATCACCCAAGACTCCAACCACCGAGAGGCCTACTCTTACATATGTTTTGTGCGTCTATTTATCAGGTTGTATCGCTTTTCTCGTCAACTAACTGTTCTTACTTTTACGTTTCCCTCCAGCCGAGGTGTCCGTCGCGTTTACCAGAACCCTCTTTACAATCATCGAGAAGGCAGGCCTTATTCTCCTCCACCTGCCTCGAAACTCCCCATCGATGATCCAGAGTATTCTCCTGCCATCAATTGTACCCCGAAACTGCTTTTCCCCGAAGCACGTCGGGCCAAAGGGAAGAAACCGGTACCTCGTGGAAGGCTTCTGGAGCGCTCGCCATCGTTAAGCGGTGATGAAGATGATGACGTTGGCCCGTCCGACATACGTCCCAAACTCCTAGACTTTGGCGTCCCCGAGAAAAAAGCCAAGACTCAAACTCTAGAACAGGAGTTAAAACCCGCCGGCAAACCTTTATCTACCTAACATAACCCAGCGCTCTCACTACCACACCTTCTCCCTTTTATTCTATTCCTCGTTTTGTACACTCATTTATCCTCTTCTTCTTGGTCATTCACATTTTTGATTTGCGATACCTTTGAATATTGTCCAACCCGCTATTCCTACCCCCCCTCCCGCACTGTAGTAACTTCCCCCTTTCTAACCTTCCTTTCTTTAGTTTTGCCGAAACCCCTGAACTCTCCCCTTTTCTTTCACTACCCGCGAACTAACCTCATATATGTCCTAGGTTTGAAACCTTCTATTGATCAAATTACAACAGCTCCACGTAACTCAACATCGCTCAAAGCTCACAGCGTCCTCGCGAGGCACCAATATTACTAGAAGTCCTATCGATTAACATGGACATTTCCAAACCCTTTCAGCAACCGACATCGACATCGGTCGGTTTCTCAAAGCTCGAAGCTGCAATTTTCGAATACGAGGACTTTTTCTGCATTGGCATTGACAGCGATCCACAATGTTCGAGCTAACCTCGGACGATTGAACATTGTCATCAGGGTCGTTTTCTCCGTGCCTTGTAAGTTTCGGGGTTTTTTTTTTTTTTTTTTTTTCTTTTGGTTTTATAAAAATAAAATTCCGACGCTCATACCAATTGACGACTTTAGATTCGTTGTACAGGCTGGGGACCTTGGCCACGTCGCGCACGCTTAACTCGATCAAATGCAACGAGATCATTTGGCTCTTATGAATGATAGAACTCGAAAGCGAAATATCCTATGTCGAATCTACACTACATCACTTGATATCCCAAGTACCATTTTTTCCCTTGGATAATACAGTTATGAATGAAAGTAAATGTCCATGTGTTCGCGAATCCTCGAGCTTGAACTGAGGAGAAGAGTCAAAATCAGAAAATCAGGATAGTCACACCGTGACACGCGTATCTCTTTTCAAACTTTCTTGAAACTTTTGTGAACTTGCAACTCAAAATTGACATGGCTGTCTGGAAATCTCTCATCTAGACGCCCCAACGTCAAGCGTCAACGTTTCAAATTTTCAACATCGGACGCGCAACGAGACGCCGGCGGCCAAGAAAATTTGCCGCAGAATTGGCAGAATCTATCATCAATGCGACGGAACCCTTTGGCCTCCCTCGAGCGCCCCATCTTTGGTATGACACCTCTCAAACCTACCACAAAAACGTCCCTTCAGTCTCTGCCGAATGAACTACTCTTGGTGATTTTCTCTTTTCTGGAACTCAAATCGTACATCATCAGCCACGGTGTCTGCAAAAATTGGCAACAGCTTCTTCCCTCTACCAAGCTACACCCAATTCGTGAACGACTTCTGAATCTCTACCATTCCATTCTCGGCACACCCGACTTTGAGCAGACACAAGAATGGACCTCTCAGCACACCCAGCCATTTGATAGAGAGGAGTACATCCGTTGTCTCCTTGAGCAACATTCTGGCATCCCGGAAGAATTCCGTATGTGGATTTTGGAATGGCCTGCACGACTTGTCATTCAAGCCACCTGGCCTGGGCTTCCTCTCCTCGAATGCCAGATTCGGGCACCAGTCACTCGGAGGCTAGGGGTTAACTGGATTGCATACCGATCCTCTTCCCCAAGACTCTCATCATTGGTTTACAGCGACCCCTCCCAGACGTTCGTCCCAGCGCTTTTAATTTGGCGCCACGCAACCTACACTTTCTGGTTGATCTTTGGAGACGATGATGGACCTGATCATGATCTATGTGGCCGAGTTCTGCGTACCCGTGCAGAATACCACGATGCAGGCAGTATCCCATACTACCCGAAGCACACCACGATCGTCGGTGACAGCGACGATGAGGAAAGTGACGCTGAATCGGTCATTTCAGACGGCGAGCGATGTTTGGTCACCTTTAATGATTGGATTCATCATCTGGAATTCCTTTGGGGTCAAACCATTAAGGAGTTGCGCTCTCCTGGAGAAACGTATTTCGGGCATGATTTTCCAATTGCTCAACCTGTCTTGTATCAAGTTGACACCCCTGATATCGTGAGCCTTCCAGCACCTGCGTGGGATCCCTGTCAGCGTACCACATCACCATACTCTGGTAAAAACGACGGTCAAGAACTTCCTTCAATTTCTCGCCAGTCGTCAGAATGACAAAGTATTAGCGGTGTCGTAGACTCGTAGAAGACATAATCTACATTCCTCCTCCTTTCTTCCCAACTTTTCTGCGCAACCCAATCCCTTTATCCTCGAACCACAACTAACCTTTATTCGCCCAAAATTCAAATCAAAGAAACCTTTTGGAAATCAACATACACGAAATTCCGAGCGTGACTGGTGACGGTTTAAAAATTGGCGTGACATATCTCTGGTCTCCGTTCAACCAATCCATTGACCACGTTCTCATCTTTTTTTTCGCCCAGCCATACCCGACGATGGAAATTTAGGCAGCGGGGACCGAAAGAAGTCTCCTCCAACGAAATCTACTGTGCGACCACTCCAATCCCTTTACAACGCACTAAAATCTTTGCCCTTCCAAATTTTCGACTTCCACCCCATATTTCGTAGGACAACACCCAAACCTCACGTCAAAACATCCTTTTGGAAACGAGGGCCCTGATGTAATAGGCCGAGTTATGTGTACCCTGGCAGAATACCACATTGCGGGGCATATTCCATACTACCCGCAACACCGTACGAGTGATGACAGCGACAGTGACGACAACGACAGTGAGTCTGTCCCTCAGCTATCGAAGGGCTGTTTCAGGGGCTAAGGGCTTCGCAACGACAGAGCGCCTAATACGATACGCGGACAGAGTCGGTCAATCACTCGTTACATTTATAACTCTGCTCTGCTCCATCAATTCCTCTTGGTCATTTCCACCACCGTCGGTGGCGGAGCACCTTGTTATGAACGCGTCCATTTTGGCTGTCAAAAGCGACCATGTTGGGAAGTACATATGTCTCCGTACATCGATTATGTGCAGATCCTTCCCAGTCGAATTTCTTGGATGAGACCGCTCAAACCAGGAGCGTGCTCCATCCCTCCCTTGGCATCATGACGATAACTTTCGGTCGGTTTTTTGCTTCTCCTCCGTCCATTCCACCTAATTTGACCGGAACACCAGGTACTGGAAATGAAACATTTTCAGGAATGCCGGGAGGAACGTATCTCAGGATCTAAAGCGGGGAGTAAACGACAGAGATATTTTGGTTCCATGGACGATATAAGTATAGACACCCCGAACAGGATCTATTGTTGTCGCTGGTGATCCGCTCTGATATGATGAAGAACAGGAGGACGGCGGTCTGGTCCAAATGTGAGTACTGGATTCAAATCAAAAATCGATTTCAGTTTGCCGATGATCGACCGTACGCAAGGAAGAAAAGTCCGACATAGGCTTCATCACGTTATCGATCACCAAATGGCTTAACTCAAATAGACTTTGGTTCAATGGATGGTATATAAGCCTTAAGGGATGTGCAATTCGGGAGTTCCTCTCCGACCTTCATCATGTCCACAGTGGCTTCGGACTACTCTATCGCGGCACAGAAGGCGGATATCAGCGCGAACCTCAACTTTTCGCTGGTGCTCAACTTTTTGATGGGTAAGTAGCCATAGTCATTTCTCCGTTTAACTGACTTATTGGACTGATAGGCATTTATACAATGGTGTACGTCGGTACCGTGTACCTCTACAGTATGTTCAAGTCTCTCCCCTTTCGGTCTCTGAATCTACAGAGACGGAATTAGTGACCCAAGCGACTAGTGTCCAAGGGCGGGCCCACACTCCAGCGACGGGTGGTACTTTCGTCAATAACGGCGCTCTACATCCTTTGCATTGTCATTACGGCGCTGGAATGGTACTCGGTTCAATGGGCGGTGGTTAATAACGGGGACACACGGGCAACCATTTTCGTCGCGTCAGTGGATACCCCTCTGTCTATTTATATCGCTCTGGAGATCCTCCACTTCTTGCTCTTCATCGTGGCCGATGGATTATTGGTGCGTTTTGTTGAGTTCCAGAAAAATATTCGATGGTGTTGACGAAAAGCCATGTACGAGCAGATATGGAGATGCTTCTATGTGTGGAACCGGTCGATTCGTGTCGTCGCTTTGCCACTATTTCTCCTGTTGACTGAACTTAGTACGTTTGTGTTTTTAAATCATGACCCAACTTCTTATCCAAATTCAATTCCAGCCCTTACAATCGCGGTCGCAGTGTACTCCATCAGAGGCCCGATCTTCACGAACGCGGAAAAGTCCGTACTCGTTCAGTATCTGCAATGCGCGCTCTTATTCCTCTCCTTCATCAACACTACCACCACCACTGGCCTGATCGCCTGGCGAATATACCCCTCCACGCGTATGGGCGCGGTACAGCAGAAAGGTCAACAATTAAGGCACATCATGCAAGTGCTGGTGGAGTCAGCTGCGATCTTCTCCCTCGTCCTCCTGGTAAACGCGATCGTCGCTGTAGTTCCCTTTGATATTGGGTCAGGGCTCGACGTGGCCTCGTACTTCTTAGAGGTCCTTTTGCCCATAGTCGGGGTGCGTTTTGCTAGTTTTTCTACCTCCTCTTCACCTGTTCCGGCTGCCTGTTATTCAAGTTAGTGGACTCATGCTGACTCTTTATCCGATCTCTCATAGGGCATGGCTCCGACGATAATGGTGACTAGGATTGCCTTGGTGAATAATCCCAACAACTCTCGCTTCAATCTTTCTGGGACGACGCGGGTATCCAATCTCAATTTCCGTGCTCCTCAGGACACCCGAGACGATCTGGAATCCAGACGGGACAATCGCCGTCGTCACCTCTCGAATTCCAAGGGTGAAGTGTTTGTCGCTCTGGATGATATCACTCAGAGCTCGGGGACGGAGAGCTCTTCGAACAGTCGGCATGTCTTAACCACGAAAACGCAGGAAATTGAAATTTTGACTTGATATTGATGATTGACTTTCGAAAGTCAGAGTATGGGATGGCTATCATGTGTCATTCGGAAAAGGATCCTCACAGCTACGTCTGGTGCTTAATGTCTTACATGTATATGTTCACATAATTGGCTTTCATTTCAGTGGTCGCGATTGTATTGAAAGTTGAGGATATCCAGAACTTGAGCTTGCGGAGTTACACGATTGTATTCTTTTTTCACTGGCATGGTCTACGAGACTGGGAAGTTGAAGCAAGATTCAATTCAGTTTGGGTTGCAGTCGAAAAGTCAGATACCACCCAATATACCCTCGAAATATGTCTTCAAACCATTGACGCTTGCGATCTTCGCCCCCACCACGCCATCTGGACGAACAACAAAAACACCCAACGTTCCATCTTTGCCTTTATATGCCTCGGCAGCATGACCGTCTTCGTCCTCAAAAACCTCCACCGACGAATCGTCGATGTTCTCTACTAAATCCCCCGCTTTACAGATAAAGATCACCCTCACTACGTTTTTCAAAACTGGGTGAGTGGTAATAAGCTTTACAACAGAGGGGTAGTCTAGGATTGAATTGTCTCCAGTGGCGTCCGATGACGCGAAGATGATGATGGTATGACGAGACGGACTGAATAGATCAAACAATCTCGTCGTAGGGGTGAGTGGTTGTGTAGTTGGCGATAGTCTCACTAAACCTGGTGCGTCTGGTGCGCGATCTCCCGGTTGCACGGGCGACCCCTCTTCAACTGCATACGATGGTCTCACATCATCTCCCTCGCCTGGTGTTGAAGCTTTTGAAGTCTCGTCGAAGACGATCGCGCTGCCCCTGTAGTTGACGCCGAGCTGATGGACACTGCCCGAACGATCCCATCCCTTCCCATGGTTGTCAGTTACTGTGTTCTTGAGGATGGTGGTGGTGATGTCGAGCATTTCTGCAACGATGGGAACGCGTTCGGAGGTGTAGCTGTCCAGCAGAGAAGGAGGAGCCAGACCCTTCGAAACGAGGGCGAGTTTCCAGCCGAGGTTAAAAGAATCTTGAATGCCGGTGTTCATGCCCTGACAAACAGGTCATCGATTATTTCAATTTTCAGAAGGAAACCAAAGAAAAACCAAACCTGGCCTCCCGTCATACTATGAACATGCCCTGCATCTGGAAGTAGAAAATGGATGAGTCACAGACAGAGGGAGAACTGTCCAGGCTCACCTCCAACAACGAAAACGTGTCCCTCTCTGAACTTCTCCGCCATTCTAATATTGATCTTAAACGGGGACATCCACACAACCTCCTTAATCCCAATGTCCTCTCTTCCCCCAGTGAAACGCTTGATGTGGTCCTTGACCGATTCGACTGATGCGCAGATGACATCTGCGGGAGGGAGGTTGGCCCCACCGAGGACAAAGGAGAAGAGGCTGGGGGTCTCCGTTGATCGAATTGATGCCCTTCAGTTGCGGATAAGCGCTTGTTGGTAGGAGTTTCGGTGGCAATTGGGAGTACTTACAAAACGTCCGAGACCTCTCCCCAAATGTGCCACCGCTATGCAGAACAACGTGAGTTAATGGGTCCCGGCTGCTAGATATCCCGGTGACAAACATTTGGATCCAAGCCAGTTCCCTCGTCAAGAATTATATCCCCAGTAATGAAATTCTCGCTTCTGGTTTCCCCTACAAACATGAGGCCCAGGTGCTTCCTGACGGTTCCCCTTGCACCGTCAGCTCCAACGACCCACTCGTACGAGACGGTCTCTCTTTGCGGGGGTATTCCCACATTCATGGGTGCCTCTGAATCGTGTTGGTGATAAAGAATGGTAGCCTCAACGCTATCCTCAGATATTTTCAGCCCTTCCAGCTCTGCACCCAACTCCACTCGACATCCGAACTTTGCTATCTCGGCACGTAAGATGGCCTCTAGGTTGTCTTGCCCCAGAGTGACAAAGTTTCGCTGGATCAGAGAACATCAACCATCCGATCATAGACGTAGGTATCAGTACCAACATGGCTATTATCGGCAAGGACTCACGTATGGAAAGGCAGGGGTCGGATTTAAAATTGGGGTGGGCGACATTTCCTTGAGCGTTTCTGTTCCCCCAGGCATCTGATAAAATCTGATCATGGGCACGCTTGTCCCGCGTTGGAGGACATGTTCGAGTACTCCAAGAGACTCCAAGAGCTCTAAAGACCGAGGCTAATAGAAGCGTTGATGCTCATAGAGATCGAAGTACTAAATGGCAACAATACTCACTATTATCCCTGCCCCACGCTGGCCAACCTTCCAAGATGTCCCTTTCTCAATGATACGAACAGGAACTCCATTTTTTAGCAAAGAGAGTGCAACTATTAGGCCAGATGGGCCAGAACCCACCTGGTAATCAGGCAGAAAGATCATCTATTAGCTTTAAACTGCTGAAGCAGGTATGATAGATACTACTGACAACAAGAATTTTTGGTTCGCCGGAGACGGTATTTGGGCTTGAACCTCGGACATTGACCATCGGTTCAGACGTCGATGTCATTATTGGTGATCGAACTCTAACTTCCGGGGAAAAGAAGTGAAGAGAACAAGAGGTCAGCGAATTTCCATGAACAACTTGGGCAAAGGGGTAAGTTGATGATGATGTCATCGCTGTATAAAATGGGTTCAATCAAGGTTCTATAATGAGGTTTAATCGAGTTTAATCCTTTGACAACTACCGTCTTTCCTCCACTAAAGAGCTCTTTTAGGCTCTTTTCGGTAAACTCGATCTTGATTCCTGACAACCAAGGTCCAGATATTGTCCAAATCATTTCTATCAAAGCTATGTTTGTTCAAGACCGAGTTCTGTAGACTGGAGTTCTAAGGCCGAAGAACGGAAACGCGCAAGACAAAGCTGAACGGCTGACTGCGATCAATCTCATCCGCTTGACAGGAAGATCACGCACGCGTTATCATCCTAAGTCCTTGCTCGGGAACGACGGTCAGAAACTGGACGTGCGAGGTGCAAACAATAATCGTCACGGTGTCAGAGGAACTCTGGTTTCTTGAAATTCGACCCAGAGAATCCATTAGAATGGCATCAGTGGGACGTCAGTTGATTTGACTTTTCCTTTGTTCGACCGTCAACAATATTGATTTGAATCATTTCCCAGGATTTTACAAGGATTTTAGACGCCTGATAACATCGGCCAATAACTACCTTCAAAAATTCAATGTGGTGGGTGACTTCCTGGGTCAAGTCCGATTTCCCCAGTCCAACATCTCGTCGTTCTTCTGATCCAGGTCACGCTCTCGAGCTACAGCTGATTGATAAGGCTCTGATGAAGGCAGGTTTGTGTTCGGGATTGACGGAGATGAAAGTGGCCTGGAGGGAACAGGGAAATATGATGTGACTATTGGGAAACACCTTAAGCTTAAGTCTTGCACAATACAGTCATCAATTTCCTGTTTACTGGAGAGACAGATATCAACTGTGGCAGTGGATTCGTAGCACACTATTCGCCTGTTCCGGCTTGAACGAGCGGCCACACTATCCTACGCTCTCAGTCTGCATCATCCCCAGCGAGGAATAGATGAACCTGACAGTGATGATAAATCCTCGTTGAGGTACCACCTCTGGCTGTATGATATATTAGCGGGTACCCATAAATTGATGTGCTATGCGCGGGGCCGAATCTCATCCCCCCAGTAGTCTACTAACCTCTCCATTCCCCTTTAACATCCTCCAACTCCCTAAAAGCTCTCATTTCCGCCAGGTTCATTCGATGCACACACACACTTTCCCACCCCACCCCCGCATCGTTATCGCCCCGACCTCTGAAGTCGTGCCATCCCGTTTTGTCATCCACGAGGGTTGTCTCGAGTCTGTAGGGGAGGTATGCGAGAGGTCGAACGCGTGCGCCTGGGGGGTGGTACGTCGCGTTCCGGTAAGTATTGTGCGATGAAGGAGATGGGGGAGGAAGGACGGAGTAGAATTCGGCGCTGGGATCGTGCATATTCCGAAGACCTGCGATCCAGGAGCCGATCATCACATCGTCAGAGGGGAAGTTGACATGGTGTGGAAGAGGCGGGGAGGTGCTCATGAGCGTTCGTGTTAGGTTTGAGCTAGGATGTGGAGTCAGCGAAACAGAGAAAGAAAGCTTAAGCTTGAAACAACGACACTCACCTCAACATGTACCCAAAACCAATTGGAAACTGATACCATGGACCTTTGATATGGTAATCCTCTTCCGCGTCGTCGATGTTCCCGTCTGGGACTGTGTTCTCGAAGTATACCAAATGAGTTCCCATTCTTCCGATGAGAATGGGTTGAGATGCGGGCCTCAACGTGGGGTGATTGTGGGCCAACCGGCGGGCGAGAGCACGGAAACGACAGAAAGTGTCCGAGTCGAGTGACATGGCATAGTCGTACTGGTCTGGAGAGACCGAGTCTGCCTGGTGAATCGAAACATGGGTTCAACGGAGAACTGATAACTGAAATACACATTCACGTACCCATTTCAAAGCGCGATACCTCTTCTCCGACAGACGGTCCTTCACGTCGTCCAAATCCCAAAGGGTAACGACGTCCCAGCGGACCCATCTCTCCCAGAACAGGTCCCACCACAGACTCCAAGTCATTCTTTCGTCTCCGGGCCTCATCCTCCCAACAAAGAAACGGTAGGTAATTCTGACATCGTCTCTCGAGATACCCTCGAGCATGGTGTCGCGCAGTGCTTGCCTCGTTTCCAGTTCGTCCACGCGTGATACGATCGCCAGCCGAAGGGTGAGTGGCGTCGACCGTGATGAGATGGGTGGTTTGTCGAGGTAGGGGGGTTTCGGTGCGTCCGCAAACGTTAGGTCTCCCGGACTCCATCGTACTGGCTCTTCCTCTTGAAATATCGGCTCGGGTGACCTGTGACGAATGCCCTGCTTGAACAGAAGTAGAAGGACAATAACGCCTGACGCTATTGCCGCTGCCCGAAAGAGCTTCCGCCGCCCTCGCAAAGTGGTCCTGAGCCTCATAAGTGGGTGGTGGTGGTGGTGTGATTCATAAACACTGCTCTCCAGATCCGAAACGTCCGTGGGCACAGACGAATATTGGGCATTTGGGGGGTACATCCGTGGTGATTTTTTAATAATTAAGCAAAGAATTGTTGATAGAGAAGTCTGGAGGCTGGCCACATCATGCTTCCACGACGTCCAAAGGATGTTTGTCAATGTCAGTGCCAAAATTTGTCTTGGTTTCCTTCCGCACGTGCTTTTTATCCCTCGTTGCCATGGCGATCAAGTCCAAGGTTCGGCCCTTCCCGACACCACCGCATTCTACTTAGCGTTTGCAGGTGTTCACCATTGGGTCAGAACACAGCTTGAATACGCGAAAACAGGATGATCATGTCAAGCACATTGAATAACTGACATGTCATCGAGTCACCTTCCCCGTTTGCGTATTAATATCTGACTTCAATTCGTAGGATCCTTCGAGTTGTATTCATTTGATATTACTAGAATGCAAGCTCAAGCTCAAGCCCCATCTCCCCCCGGGACACGACACGATGAACTTGAATGTTGGGGCTTTTGACTTCGCAGGGGATTCTTACTGATGGACTTTGAATGGACTTAGATGAGTCCACCGTGCCGTGACTCGTGAGGAAGCTTCGTTGGAGTGCAATTGATGTGAAATCAAGGTCAGTATTTGTAACTTCAACTTCGACTGTGGAGCTGTACAAGTCACCAATGAAAGCACATCAGTTATTTCAGACCATCAAAAAGTCTCGCTGTACTAGGTTACGGCGATGATCCACGGTAGCGCGCAGTTGAGTATCGCGGCTGGAGAGTCTATGTGTCTGACTCAGTCAGGAGAGCTATACTTAGCCCATTATTATTGCTCCCAGAACACAGAATTCCAACGATATCTGTGGGATCGTTGCAGTGAAGCTTGAGCGAGGTTAAGCGCCCATTCAAGTTTAGGGCGAATGCGGGCAGCGCCGATCAAGCGCTCAGCGCTCGAGGTGAAAATTTTGAGGGCTTATCGAGTTACACCCCTGATTATCCATCCACTTATACTTTAAAGCTTCCATGGAGCTCGCAATTGAATTGCTGTATCACATTTGATCTGTCCATGACTTCCAAAAGTATCTGCGCAGCACGAACTCTACTTCTAAATCGAGCCGTGTTTTTCTTACTCTGTCTATTTCGAAAAGGCAGAGCATAGTACAGCTATTTTACAGAATACATAGAACCTCAAACGATGCAGGTACAGAAATAACACAGTGAAGAGAAAAAGAAAAGAAAAACTATATAAGCAAGACCATCCTCGTTCATCCTCTCCAACGGATTTACAACTCACACCCAGTATCATTTCTAGATATCGCCAATCTACATCTTCCTGATAGTTTTTATCTCTACAATGCCTGTCTCTATCCGTATTAGCAGCGGAGCCTATGTGACCGTCTATGGTGTACGTCCATCTTCCGCTCTGGTACTCGCACTTACTCACGTCATGTACAGATGGCCTCTAAGGCTAACCAGACCATCGTTGATTTCTCAAAGCAAGAGTCATATGAGCACTGGGGCCCGCGTTTTTTTGGCCAACTCTCTCACTCCCGGTGGCATGGTCACAACCAGGGGGAGTGGATGACCTCGAATGGGAAGCAGGTCGTCCTACTTGGCCGCGTTGATGGAGGGTGTGTCATCACTGTATCTATGAAGGTTCAGGACGGAGCGAACATGAGAGAATACCCGATAAGAATTCTCGAGCAAGTGCGTTTTCTTTTTGGATTTATGTAATGCTTCATTCTTTCTGATATGGACGACTTACTTCAACTTTTTCTTTAGAATGCTACATCCATCAGGGTAAGTTTTCTCGGACACAGTAAATAGAACGACACTGACAATTCCCCCAGATTGGAGCCCAGAACCCTCACGATGGAGTTGGGTTACCCGAGATGATTGTCATCAGCCTCAGTCAATAGGATGATAGCTTCACTCGGACACTAATCTGATTTCTTCCCCCAGCATTGCTAGTATACCAATGTTTGCCAGATCGATGATTTGAATTTAATGGGCTGCTTTCAGCTGAAATCACCTCCACGCGCTTGCACAAACAGTAGTACACGTTAACGAAGCCTGTTGTTCAAGCTCAAGCGCTCACCGGCACCTCTAAAGTTCAAACGCTCAAGCACTCAAACCGCATTGGTCTCGTGCACATTCTCCGCCACAGCCTTTGAATTAGGACTGATTGTCATCTACTGTATATCTCCGTATTTTGATGTACAAAATGTAGAAAACTTAGTTGTAACTTAAATTTAGCGCAGGTGGGAGTTCGGGGATGACATCCATATGGTATGAGTATCATCAGGTATTATCCCGCAAATCGGATATGTGTAGGTCCGTGAATAGAAAGCCGTGTCCTCTCTACGGACCTTATACTATGATGATCATATAATCGGCAACGAAAGTATGACAAAAGCTCCCCGTGAGTTACTTCCCCAAATCCGTGTCTGCTTTCCATTGGGTCATGCCAGAGATATCCCCGTTAAACTTGAATGGGGTCATCAAGTAGATTTCTTTGGGAAAATTCCGAGTGGTCGTGAGTGAAGGGAGAAGGCTGTACTCTGCCTAGAGCTATCAGTTTAAAATGTGAGTGTATTATGATCGTCCTGGAGAAGGCTTGTAACGATGTTGCAGGACTCGGAGAGAGTATTGTTGAAAGATTTCTACTGCTCGAGTATGAGTGATATGGCTTCATTTTCCATGTCCTGCCTCCTTTGCTATTTGAATTTTGCCCTAGTAGAAGACGCACCCTGGATTCCCGAGGTATACTCCTTTCCAGTCCCTCCGCATCAACAAACTCTATCTCAGGGTCACTTAATTCTGCCGTGTCCGACTTGCGTGGGATATGTACTGTCAATGACGCAATGGGATGATCTGATTGCGTATGGGATACCGTGCGAAATTCCATTGAACCAATATAATCTGTAGTATCCCCTGTTGAAGTGGCGCAGTGGACGGGCGCTTACTCTGCTAAGGGACCAAGGATTATGTAGTATGACAAAGAAAGGAAGTGACTCGTAAAGTGTTGGAAAAGAGCGGAGTCGTCTTCAAGTCGTCTCAACTCAAGGAGGGCCGAGGTCCGGCTCTGGGTGGCTTGCTGACTTGTGTAAAATTTTCAGGGTCTTCCGAGTCAGACAGGACGCGGGGACCTAGCTTTGCGCCAAAAAGTGACGATTGCAGTCGGGTTGAAAAATCTAGCGATACGGACATTCGTCTGGTTAAAATATTTTCGCCGAAAAGTCGCAAAGTTTGTACGAACCGGGACCAAGGCTCCCCCTTTATTGACTCTCCTCTATTATATATTGCTCGGGGGCCTGCTACCGTCCACATGAGTGTCAAGCTCTCGTACTTAGGAATGAGAGAGGACATGAATGGGTCATGTGGTCTGTCGCCCAATTTCTCCGTGAACGTGTGACCATCCATTCCAATTTTTCTCAGGAAACTGTCTGGAGAGTTACTACCAACTTTTACAAAGGTAGTAACATGGTTCCCAGATGTGCAGAGGGATATAATGTTCTCCGATGTCCAAGTTGTCCAACCGATGTCGCGGTGGAGTATTGGAAAGAAACGTTCCCACGGTGAGACGTGAGCAGGCTCTTTCGAGCCGATTCAGCCGAAGCCCTCGGCCGCCGTCGATCATTCCTTTGAAAGTCCGCTTTAACGCGCTTGTTATGTTTTTCAAGTTCTAAGTAGGCGCGAAACTTGAGCTGGTCGTTCGCTATTAGCACCCCACAAGATAAAGTTCTCGTATAAATTTACCGACAGCAGTGATATGCTATAGAACAAACGTCAGGGAATGCTCGTTCACTTCGTTCAGACTCTGGGTTGACCTAAATTGGTTTGTGTCGCCAATCATGGATCCCTTTTCGCCAACGTTTTCAGGTTTTCGGTAGTATTATGGGGATGCGCAAGCCTGGAGGCTGTTAGGACATTGATTTTAGTCACTTCCAGTGACAGAGCGGCCCTGCTTTGGATATCCTCTAAATCTGATGTTTTTTGACCAATAAGTAAATTTCCATATGTTCTGTCTGTCCCACTTCCCACCAACGCCTTGTGGGAGGAAGACATGTCGTGTTGAGGAATTCGGTCCGAGTTCAAAGCTGTAGCATTTTTCTGTTCGAAATATGGGCACTGAGAGTCACAACATTTTGAAGGCTGTCTATGTCAAATTCATCCAAGAAATGAAGCAACGGGGCATCTTATTCACCGCTTTCAGAGTATTTAAGTGGACTACATTTCGACCTAATTTTCCAAGCCCAGCATCTCCTCCATAAACCTACTGTACCAAACATGTCGACTCGCCATCAACAACAGGACTATCCCACCCATGCCCACTTTTTGCTGAGTGCCACCGACCGAGAGAGACACGGACGTCCACCAGCGGTGCCATATCCAGATCGCAGTGAGTCATCAACGTCGCACAGTTTCTCGCCACTGTGGTTGACATGCTTATTTGTCTGCAGGTGGCCGTAGCTCTGAAATTATCCTTCCAAAATGGATATATATCAAGGAAAGAGAGGGGCGCTACCTTACTGTCCAGCCAACTTTGACCTTTCGATCATATGGTGTGCCCGACCTGAGCTGTGCCTTTGAAGCCATCAGGAAAGGGAATTCTTCGTACAGGTTGTTGGGCACAAATGGAAAGGAAGTTTGCCGATCAGGCATCGTACTGCCAATAGATCCCAAGCTCTATTGGTACCAAACGTCAGGCACAGAACAGGTCACCTTCCTGTTCACTCTCGCCCGAGACAACATCCTTTACCTCAGAGACAACAACAACCCCAGCCTTTTCATGTCCAATCAATTGGTCTCTGAGAACGCACCCCACCCAGTGGCGCGTAACTTTCTTAACGAAGACTCGGAAATGGAAATATCCATCGCCGCTGTGAAGAACGAGATCATTGACGTGGTCTACGACATCGACTCCGGGAAGGTTCGCGAAGCGGCTCCCCTCGTTGTCCTCAGTACATCGGTCCGCAACGACTCGGACGGCGACGCGAACCAGACCATCTCTTCCTCCTACGAGAAGTGGTCTGTCGGTACTTGGAACAACGCCGCGGGCATTGAGATCGGTGCTAAGGCCACTTTCTCGGCGGGCGTACCATTTGTTGCTAGTGCCGAGTTCGAAATCTCAATCTCTGCAAGTTATACTCATGAATGGGGAGGCGAGGAAGGCAAACGCGAGATCATCAACACCTCCACCACCGTCACCGTACCTCCAAAGAAGAAGGCCCGTGCCACGGTTGTTGTCAGGAACGCCCAGATTGATGTTGGGTTTACATATACTCGGAGGGTCTTGTGGTCGAACGGTCAGAATGAGGATACCAAGTTGTCCGGAATTTACAACAACGTCGACTCCTGGCATGTCGATGTCGTTCTCGACAACTGGGAGGATATTTAAACGTGAGTTTCTCTCCGTTACCCATGTCCAAATGTGCGAGTTTCTTATACTGCATTCAAGGGGGACTTCGTTCCGGTGCCTCAGGTCTTCAGGCCTGACGACCCGAGCAGCAATATATGGTGCGCCATCTTTCTACACTTGATTTTTGAGGAGGCTCTGACGGTCTCCTTTTTTACCTAAGCAGGCTGGTTGTTTGTCAAGATTATGAAAAATTCCAACAAGCATCAAAAAAAAAAAAAAAAAGTCTGATAGTATCGCCCCCTTCTTCCTCACGTTTGCGGATTCGTGATAGCCCAATATCCGTTTGTATGACCTACTTGAATCGAATAAATTGTCTTTGCGATTGATACATATACTTGTGTGCCGACATGTTCATCCACTCCCAACGAGCCATCATGACAGGGCCCCCGACGTCGCATGCTCTGGGAATTTGGCAGGTCAATGTGTTCTTGTGTATCAGCCGATTCAGCTGAAGGGAACACCCAAAACCTACCTATCAGTTCTTTATTCCCCCAAAAAACGGCTGTGTATGCCAGGCACAAATCCGGGACGTACACCGCTTTTCATTTGGAAACGAAACGTTTCCCATGTCCCTCACGGATCTATTATAAGATTTGGCGGATGATGATTTGGTATTTAACCCAGGTGCAGATGATGTGAAGATTTTCTTTGAGCGCATTTGGCCCTCACCGCGCCCTTTCCCTCTCCCCACTATGTCGAATTCGACGGCAGCTGGGCTGCCGCCCCGAAACATTCAGAAGCTATTGATTAGCTCTAACCTCAACTCGTCGATGTTGTTCAATCTTATGATGGGTGAGATCGACTCCAAAATCAACTACTATCTCATGGCTGAAAAATGCTCCAGGGGTATACACAATGGTATACGTGGGCACCATATACCTTTACTGTACGTTATGATCTCAGTGGGCAGTGGTTTGATGTGAAATAGTACTGAATCCGTAAACTTTACAGTCGTGAAGAGAGGACCATCATTCCAGCGTCGTGTCGTCGTCACCGCCATCACACTGCTCTACATCCTATGCGTCTCTATATTTGCCATAGAGTGGTACTTCCTCGAATGGTCCATCATCGAACGCGGGACGACGAGGGCCTCCATGTTTGTGGCATCGGTTTCAGCGCCCATCTGGATCATGGCCTCTATAAATACAATGCAGAATGTGATGATAATCATAGCGGATGGGTTATTGGTGAGTTATTCATGACGATTTCTGTGGCCGTCTACGAGAGGTGATGTTCACCTGGCCGTGGGCTCTAGATTTGGCGATGCTTTTATGTGTGGAATCGATCATGGCGGATGATTGTTATACCTCTGTTCTTACTGATAACAGAAATAGGTGAGCATCAGACCTTTCATGCGGAACAATTGACTGACTGCAATCCCATGGGTTTAACCAGGCCTTCTTGTCCCTACCACTTATTTCCGGACCACAAGCGAGGCAACGACCTTCAATCGCCTCAACTCAAGCACCTTATTTGTTTCAGCAGCCACGACTATCGTGACTACGCTCCTCATCGCCTACCGTATCTCATCGGCCGGTGTGTTCGAAAACACTGGGCTGGGATTCAAGCCAGGACTTTTCAAGCGTATCTTGGAGGTGCTGGTACAGTCGGCAGCGGTGTACTCTGCCGCGATGCTCGTCAACGCGGTCTGTATTGCCATCCCCACAACCCCTGACCTGCGCTCGCCGACCCTCGCTGCTGAGACATACATCGAGCTCCTCATCTGCATAATCTCGGGAATGGCTCCGACAATAATTGTGGCACGTACAGTCATGTTTGACCAGGAGGACACGTTGCCTTCGGCGCCAAGTCGGATGACAGGCTTACGCTTTCAGGGCCAGCTCAGCACCATTCAAATCAGAACCAACCCGGGTGCTGGTGCTGGCAATCATCAAGTCCATACTATCGATCTCGAGATGGGCGATGGTGATGTGGCGAATGGTGGCCCGACGGCAGAGGCAGAAGGTCACATACTTGAGGGGACGAAAAAAAGGGTGTCCTTGGTCGAGTAAAAGGGCGTCAATTGCGCGAGGCATAGTGCAATGTACGTACTGCCAATTTCTACAGCTGGATCTGTAGTAGTTTAGCGAGTACTTCATGATACATTGAGTTGGGAAGGGAACTCCGGGGAGTGCCAATGAGACGCCAGATTCTCAAGACGTCTAAGCATTTAGCTATCGCATTGGCAAGCGCCGATATCGTGAATGTCAACTGACAACAAATGTATGAGAATTACGAACTACAATCAATAATCGTTCAAAGAAGAGGGGTAACTAGCAGAAATTAGTCAATACTAAGAAGAGAGCAACCTAGAATATCATATTCCTCCCCGTCCGACGTCCCTTCAACAACTTCACCCCGATACGTCCCAGGAAGCCATGGCCTACTATCGAATCCATCACCAGCGATACTCCTATAATCCATCCTTCAGAAGTTATTTGCGTTGAATCCTCGAACCGGAGGGGGTGCGGTTGGAATGGTGTCGTCGAAATCAGAATGGAATCCGATTTGCTCGAAGAGAGTTGGGCCTTCGAGAGGTAAAATATGATTGGTGCAGTTGTGAAGGCAAGACAATGTTGCTAATTTTTGCGTTTCAGCGGTCCCTGCGTTAAAAGCCATGGGCGTATTGACGGGGGATGCCACTAGGCGAATGGGTACCCAGGCCGATTGGCGGAGATCACGGCCTTGAAGTAACCTCTTCGGAACGATTGTTGTCCTCTGTCGTCTGTCACCGCCATCGGGATGAGGCTCCTCCAACAATACATTGCCGGACTCGGGGGTTACATCCAAAGGCAAGTCTGCTAAGCATATTCCCAGGATGGTGACCCTGTATTTGCTACAAATTCGACGAAATTCCTCGAAGAAGGCAGGTGGGGGTGGAGAGATACATTGACCGCACGGAGAGATGGTGTGCTCAAAATCGGAACCGTCGGGCATCCAGCGATCCGCGAAAATAGTGGAGGATGTGTCGGTAGATGGTTCAGTGATCATCACCGCGGTATTGGAATCGGCCACAGAGCTGACCATGCGCTCTCCCTCCTCAAGTTTGTGATGACGATGTAAGACGCAGATGCCGAATTGGAAGGCATGCGGGCCGCACACGAACAGACGTGTCATATCAGGGTCCGTGATGAGGTTGTGCAGAGATTTGTTCGCTGAGTTCAGCTGTTTGAGGAGCACCCCATGAGCATCGTTGATTGAAAGAAGCGCGTTATACTGCTTGACTGAGAACGAAGGCATGAGTGGCAAGAAGAGCGGTTTGGAAGACTTGGAAGATGGGGTTTGAAATCGGAGCAATCGAACAGTGGCTGGATCGTTTAGTATGTTTTTTTCAAGCCCAGAGCGGAGTGCACGTTCGGAAAAAATGACGGCGAATAGCTATGGTTCCCTGAGCCATCGATCTGAATTGCCAAGAAGGCTCACCACCGTATCGATTTTGCAATCTTGTCAAATCGATGAGAGGTTATCCATTGTGGGGGTAATCCAGCGACCGCGCGGGCAACATGAGGCAGGAGCAACAGAACGTATGCCCAAAAATGTCGTGGCCAATATTGTGATAGGGCAAAGGGCAAATCTGAAATACAGCCTACATGGATAGACGCTGGGGCGCTTGAGGCTTCCGTTTCAATCACGACCATGGGTTCTTCGATTAGATCATCGATACCCCTCAATCGATGTCAATTCCGGGGATGACCGTGGATACGAGGAGCGGCGTTAATTACAATCCCAAGGAGTTGAGTGTGTTCTGGGCTGCAATACCATGTTTAGCAATCGACAGTTCAGGAGCTGAATGGACAAATCATGGATCTGTAATGACTACTAGGCGTGAGGCAGAAATTGGATATAAATAAAGAGACGTTACTCACGTCTATAAGTAATCATATGACAGTTCAACACAGATGATCACTGAGTCCGATGAGTATTCTGGATTCAAAAGAACGATAGGTCAGTAACAAGAACATATCTCTGAGCGGCGTCCGTAACATACCATAACTGTCTTCGCGACAAAGCCTTCAAAGTTGTCAATATCATCCTCCACCCAAGCAATGCTCGAATGGCTCGTGTCCGAGTCGATCTGAAGGTGACAGCACAAAGAGAGAATGTCAGATATATTAGATAACGGAAGGGTGAAAGGGTTAAGTTATCAGCAGGCGATCTCGTATGAGTACAAAAACAGATGCGGCCAGGCTGCAGACAGGAATTCCACCCAATACAATGGCTGTACGTACGTACCTCGAAATAAAAGCCACCCTTGTTTTCCAGGACGTCGAAGGATATGGTATGATCAGGTCTTATCAAGGCTCCAAATCTTTGCTTTCGAAGTTGTTCTATTCCGTTGATATTGCTCTCGGACTTGTCGTCGCGTCGCGTCGAATACTAACCGAGCCCACTCTCGGAATCAACCTATCTTACCACACTTGACCCGCGCGTTTTTCAGGGTTCTGTGGGCTGAGATTGGGACGACGCCTGGACAGGTAATGTCGCCGAGCAAAGCACCAGGCTGTTCATGTTGGAAGAAACACACACACAGGAGTTGGTTGAGAGTGGGTGTGACGGGTCAAATTTCAAAAGGCAACAGGTCACAATATTTGCGCATGCTTGGTCGCCATTTGGAACCAAGTGTTATCTAATCTTATCAGGCCCGTTGAGCGAACAAATAGCGCCGCTGTCCAGGATTAAACTTGTTGACAGGAAATTATCTGGTCAGATACTGTTATGTAAAGCCCGAACTCATATTTAACGACCAAGAAAATCTTTGATTCAGAAAAGCGGTCTTAAATCATTAGTTGTCATTTAGGGACATGTCATGATGGTGCTGCCAGTCCTTGGATTAATTGCATACACCTCTACGAAATCAAACAAAACAAGATCAAAACCGAAACCTGAACAAGAAATACCCCAGTGAATGCCATCTGTCTATTCGAAGCGCGATTGTTCAACGGTTGGGACGCACGAGCAGGTATGGCGAATGAACCAAATTGGACGTTGGTCCCTTGGTCAGGGCTGTTTTTGTCGAAAGAAGGGCCGATATAAACCAAGGAGATGTTGTGGCTATCCCTGGATGCGTAACCTGGAGGTGTAACTGCGAACGGTGGATATTGAAGAGGATAGCAGGCCGGAACGGAGGGATTGCCAGTGCGCATGAAGGTGTCGACGATGGAAGTTGTGTTGAAGCCGTCCACGATGATCGAGAACACGCCGCCTGTTGGCGATGTGATTGTATGGAATCGGATGCTCGGGCCTATCAATTCATGTCAGTTATTTGGCATTATCCTAAAATTTTATATGCACACCTGTATAATTCACCGACACCGAAGCGTTAGGGGCAGATGTCGTATACAGGCTAGCGCTCGATCCGCAACCCAGTTCGTTGGTTGAAACTGACCACAGGTCAGATGGAGAATACAGGGGCATATGTTCTGGTATTGCCGTTGCAGATGGTATAGGCGCCCCGGTCATGGTAAATGGAATGGATGTACCAGTTGTTCCAAAGGCATCGACGCACTCTACTGTGAAACTGGCCCCGTGTATGCGACAAACGGTGCCGATTGCTTGCCAGGAACAGTACAAGTAAGTCGCTGCATATGGTTCATGTACGGCCGAGACTCACGACAACATGAACCAGCAACTCCTATCACCTCATCGCATCTGACTGGGCCACTGTGAGCAATGAAAAGTGACTATTCAAGTCAAACATACAGAAATCTGCGTCCATGCAAGGGTCTTCGTCGAATCCCGAGAGCGAAGCTTCGTTCGGATTATAGCAAACTGGAATCCCTCGGATAAAATTACACCGCAGCCTAGCGAGCGAAGTCGATAAGTTCTTGGTGGTGACCATCTCACATACGTATGGATTTGGAATGAAACTTGAATTACCCAGGAGGACAACAATTGGGGGCCGGTCCGCACGCTATGGATTCAGAACTACAGTTGGTCTATCGGACATGATTTCAGCGTGAAATGTCTACCTCGGCAATAGTTCAACTTACTGCCAGACCCAGCGTCTGTATCTTCTTGGAGAATACAACACCATTGGAAAGGATGAATATGAGAAAGGTCGGCAAGAGATTGAAGTGCCCCATTGGACTCAAAGGGAGGCTGGCGGGGACTATCGATGGGTCTGGGTTTTTATCCAGATAGGGGATCGGTTAAATAAGCTGGTGAGAAAGCAGGCATAGCACGGGCACCCTGATTTTGGCCGGTGTCTGATTAGCGCCGGGTGACCACGTTGTGCAAGGATGGGCATAGTCGGGACGCCTGACATTATCGATTGAACACCCATCACGATATAATTCAATATATTTTCACCAACATAATGAACGTCAAATGAACAGTGGCGTGACATTACAGGAAGATTCTGTGATGCAAGGCGTCTGTTTTTACAGGGAGGATTAAGCAGGTGAATGAAGGAATTGCAGGGAGGGATCATTAGATCACCATGATCACGGGACTCTGAAACTCGGCAGTAGTGTAGAAATATAGGTTGACTAACCATAGTCCTGGGTTGGTTATCTGCCCGGCAACGTCCGAAACCTTCGAATCTTGTTCATGACTGTCGTTCAACAGATTTATTAAGAGTGGACAATGAGAGTTCCTGTATAAATACTTCGATAGAGGGGTGCATGTGTCCATGATACATGCCTTTTTGCCTTTGAATTTGTGAAATCACCTGTCTGAGAGGCAGAAAATGTCTAAGAGTTATCTGCCACTGCCAAAGTTATCTGCCATATGGGTTCTTCCACAGTGTTTGCCCATTTATAAATGCAGATTTGATTCTCGCAGTCTGAAAATTCTCACAGAGGCACTTTACTCGGTATATTACTGGGTAATAATAATACAGACCAGCCCAGGTTATTGTGCGAGGGTTGAAGTATCAAATTGTTATCTTCCAGAGCCAAAGTTATCTGCCATTACCAAATCCGGCAATGACAGTTATCTGCCACTGTTTTGTTCGTTTGCCTTCGTTCAAACCTTTCATGGCCCCGAATCCCGAATTCTAGTCTCTGAGACGTTTATAAGACAGTAATACTACTGCTCTAATTTTTTTTACCACAACAACCTTCAGATTGGTTCGATTTTATGTGTTTGATATTGATTTTGGTCAAATAAAGGCTCCTTGAGGGGTGCCGTGCGCTCATTCGCGCGAAGCGCGGCCGGAAATTTCACTATACGGGTGTTAACGAGGTGAAATGCAATAATATTAGGAAATCAGCATTTTCTTGACGGGCGTTGAGACATTGTGAATGTTTTCTTGTATATTTTCTTTTTTCCCTCCTATTTTCGTGCTTTTTCCTCTTTTGGATACCCAGCAGTATGGTTAGAAAACCGAAATATACGTACTATCCGAAACATGAACTACAATCGATCACAAATCGTTTACGGAAAAAGAAAAATCGAGCACAACTAAAAAAACGTTCATGTTCCTCTTCAGCCTCTCATCTTTCCCACAATCGTGCTTCAGATGGGATAGGCGTTGTGTCCCCGAGCTGGAAGGGGCGTGATGGGATTGACAAACTCAAAATCGGGGTCGAATCCGATGTTCTCGTCGAGAGTGGGTCCTTGAAGAGTAACACGGTGAGTCGTGACCGGTGCAGTTGTGGAGGCACGACAATGTCGATAACATCTGCGTCTCATCGGCTTCTGCGTTATTCGCGTTGATCATACCGAGCCTGCCAACTAGTGGAGGGGGAACGGGTACCCAGGCCGACTGGCGGAGATCGCAGCCTTCAACATCTTTCTTCGAAACCACTGTCGTCCTCTGACGTCTATGTCCGATTTTGCTCTCTTTGCCGTCGTCGTCATCGTCGTCGTCATCGGGTTCCTCCAAGACTATTAAGCCAGAATTCGGGGTTACCCCTAAAGGCAGCTCGGCTAGGCATATGCCCAGGGTGTCAACGTTGTATTTGCCACAGATTTGACGAAATTCTTGGAAAAAGGCGTCCGGTGGAGAAGGAATCGATAGGGAAAAGTCTGTGAAGGTATGCTCGAATTCAGAGCCGTCGGGAAGCCAGCGATCCGCGTAGATATCGGTGGATGTGTCGGTGGACGGCTCCGTGATCATCGCGGAATCGCGATGGCACACAGAGCTGACCATACGCTCTCCCTGCTCGAGTTTGTGATGACGATGCAAGACGCAGATGCCGAATTGGAAAGCGTGAGCGCCGCTCACAAAAAGCCGTGTCATTTCAGGGTCCGTGATGAGGTCCTGGAGAGATTTGTTCGTCGATTTGAGTTGTTCAACGAGCGTCCCATGAGCATCGTTTATGGAGAGGAGCGAGTTATATTTCTCGACTGAGAATGAAGGCATGACTGGCGTAATCAGGGAGGTCTGCGCTCAGAATTGAGACTTGGAACGGGCGAAGGAGAGCATTTGTTATAGCGATAGCAAGTGAGTTTGACATAATGCCCTCCGGATACCTTACAAGGTCATGTATGAGATTCGACAGACCTCAAGCGCATTGCTATCTCGCTTTCGTGATCCAGAAAGGTCGACCAAAGTCTATGGAAAAAGTGTAATCAGTTCACTATATTCAATACAGAGAAAGAAAGACCAAAAACGCCATGTAATAGGGCAAAGGGGATTCCTGATATCCAATAGACGCTCAGGCGTGTCAGTTTTGGCAATTAATGTGGAGATGAGGAGTGGTAAGTGTAATTCCATGCACGTAGCTGGGTAAGCTCCGCGCTGGACGCCTATGTTTAGCAATGTGAATCAGGGTGTCGATCCAGACCTCTTCAGACTTCAGGAAATGAATGGACAACTCATGTTCGTATCTGTGATGTCTGGGTGTGAGGTTGAGGGTAGAAGTTAGATGTCCAAAAAGGTTATCATCATTACTCACGTCTCTAGATGATCATATCAAAATTAGATACAGATTTTATACGATATCAGTTAATTTGTTTTCGTCTATTGTTGGAATAACTTCTCGAATCTACTAAAGCACGAGTAAGGCTGATAATCTGATCCCAAAAAAAGAATAGGTCAGTAAAAACAGCATGGGCATTGGGCAACATACGACCATTGGCATATTTGGAACATACCAAAGTTATCTTTGCTATCACACCAACATTTCCCCCGCTTATGTGATTCTCCACCTGGGCAGTGCTCGAATGGCTCGTGTCTATATCCAATGTCATAGAAGAAATGCTGAAAGTGATGTGCCAAAAGTGAATTGAGATTTATTAGATAACGGAAGTGAAGGGTTAGGATATCAGCGTACGATTTGACTTTTGTTCAAAAATAGAGATGCGGCCAGGCTGTGGACGGGAGCGTCTCCCCAACGCTGATTCACAGATAAAACGTTAAAGACTAGACCGAATGAAAATAGACGACGGTACACACCTCATAATAAAAGCCACCCTTGTTATCCAGAAACTCGAAGAATTTGGTATAAGCGGGGCTTCTCCAGAACTCCAAATTTGCAATTTCAAAATTGCTCCAGACTAACATCACATTTGAGAATATCATTTGTGATCGAGGAAAACGATAGACGTACAATGACAAAGGTTATATGTTTTCCCATCGTCATCCGTAAGGAAGCCCATGGCGTTATCTGGTGCGATAAGTTCTGGATTCTCGTGCATAAATTCTGTGAAGCAATCCGTGAATAACATGGAAACCCTCCCGACAGAACTGGTGACGAACCTTTCACCGCGCTCCAGAGCGTGGGGATAGTGGCTCGGAATTCGTATAATGCAATGTTGAAGCCTGGGGGAAGGGTGTCAGTAGTATTCTCTCTGAGATATGATACCCACACACCATACATCTTGTTCTGCGCTTCCATCAATAAAAATGGATCGTAATCTATGTCGCAGAAAAATTTGACATCTGGCCTAACCAATGGTCCTGATCAAACCTGTTTGACTCGAGGATTGCCAGTGAATGACTTACTCGACCCTCCAATAGTACTTGAACCGCTTCAACAGCTCATGCTGATAAAAGAACTAAAAGAAGGGAATCGAAACGTTTAACATCGTTCACGAGGTTGTTCATTCGTGTGCGTACCCCAGAGTTAAATCGGCACATATTACGATATCTGGAATTATACAATGAGGGTGTCATTTGTTTTGAAAGGCTTTTGGCACATACGAGACGCTCCCTTTTCATGGTCAATTTCTGCATGAGAGAGAGAATATAGGACCATCTTCTCACCTCCGTAAATGATGTTATGCGCTACCATGTCATCGCGAGACTTCTTGGCCCTTTCTTCATCAATTGTCGCTGGCTGCACCCAGTGCTCCTCGGGAATCCGCCCGAATTCAACTTGCGCGTCAGTAAGAGCGAGTACACGTCTGAGCACCAAAAAATCAACGACAAAAAGGGTATTGTGAGCAAGGGTCCGACACGCACTCTACAAATCGGGCGTCAAATTCTGCTTCGTTCAAAAATATATAGGGATATTGGAATTTCTTGTTGAAGCGGTCTTCCATTTGCTTCATGCTTGTGACGACTCCATTCAAGTCACTGTTACGCGCTATTTGGTGATCCCAGTCATGAGTACTGTACAGAGTTCTTCGCGTTGGAGGCACACCTAGCATGACGATTGCAGCATTCGCCCTGGGGCCTGGCAATATCGATGCGTTGTTGGGTAAGTAATATTCTTCAGGAATAGGAGTTTTGTATGGTGGTAGCTGTGGTTCGTTATACGAAGAGCCGATGAGATGATTCTTGAGGTTTGTCAGAGAAATCTGTTGGCCGATTCTATCGTTCGTCAAGCTGACGATATAGTGGAGAGTTATCTATGTATTGTCTCAACGTGATTCGAAGTTATAGTGCAATAGAGATTCGCCGCTCACCAATATGGCCAGAATCACCCATACGTATCGCCAGCGTGTCAACATCTTTGCCACTAATTCTTCGCGCTGAATCGGGTCAGCAAAGCGAGTCCCGAAAGGTGAGACCTCCAATCACAGTAGGATAAGCTTCAAGGTTTAGCTTCAGTTGAATGTCGGGTGAGCGTAATCCAAGACACTCCAAGGCTGGCGAGAACTGGTTGAGGTACCGTCGGCTTCAAAACACCACCAGCTCCTGTCCGCCTTGCCCCGAAGAATTTGGCGATGGCACGCAGTCCTTAAAATACTCCGCAGCACTATTTGATGGATAAACCTAGCGCATATATAGACCCGCAGTGTCAACTTTTCAAGATTTCAACCCTTGATTCGGGGATTTATCACCGTCGAGTTCGCATATCTTATGCAATCGTGGAGCTGACTTGGGGGCCAAACACAGTTTAGCAAGTACTGCTGTACTGCGTTCTATGCGGATTTGGCGGACTTCATTTCATAGATACCTCCATCGGCGCTGCAGGTTTGTCATAATCAGTGAAATGTTGACAGTCTACTTCCGAAGAGGGTGATTCCAGTGATTAGCTTACAGGTGTTCTTTATCCCATTCTGTATAATAGGAAGATGGGGAGGTTTAAAGCAGTCTCTTGTCGTATCGAGGTATTACAGTCGACCTTTCGGAAAAGAGGTGACAGGAATGAAGCAACGACTCAAAGCAACGAACCACAAGAACAACATTCTTACATTGACCCAGGGCCCGGATCACGGACCCCGAAACCCGGAGTACTCCGAGGACCGAGACTCTAGACTGCTTATTTGTACCTGCTTGGTACTGTGATATCTAGTCAACGTCAACAAACATCCCGACCACAGAAAACAAACCCGTTACTTGCAAGTTGCCCGTTACGCGACCCACCACCACAACTCGCTCCATGGTTTCTGGCCCACCGCTTTACGCCAATCTGGTCTCGTTAAATATGGTAGAAGCCCCGGCTTTCAGAACTTCTATGTGTCTTTGAAATTTGAATCAGCCATCGTTTGACCTACTTTGATGGAAGCGGTTCGGAGGCTCGGAGGGCTAAATCTGCATGATGGACGATGAACCTTGAAGCTTGAGGCTTTGAAGTTTCAATGATTTTGTTCAAAGAAATGCTGTCCGTCAAAAAGCCTCAAGGTGAGTACCTATTCTTCAGTATTCATCGATTTAACCTCGTGGATGCACTAATTTCCACCTGAGGGTCATGCAGTATGCTTGGATGTTTTTATGTCTCTCCTCTACTTCCGTTTATGCGCTCTTTCCGCACAAATAAACGCGTTCAAAACACCTGCTGCAGCTGATGACCAACTCTTCGACGAACTTAACAATATTCTACGACGCAAACTCGTTTCTCGGGTCCTTGAAACTGGGTACAAATTCTTACTATTGGCATCACATCGACGCTTCGCCAAGCGGCCAACCGATGCTAGAAGCCAAATCAACGAGGAATCGAGTGTCAAGAACATCGCCACGGAGGCTCGGAGCATGTCTATTTCCCAGGTTATGTTGGGCTCATCAAAGACCTGTTAGCTCGAAGAATTTGTTTCCTGTTTCCCTGGATACCTATTTTCACCTGGAGAAGAACTGCCTCCTTATTACTCATTCAGGCCAATATCTGTCGACTGACGCCCTTTGGCGTGGTTCCGGTTAGGAATGCGACCTTGGCCTCATCTGACATCAGTCGCTGTTGCTATCGTTATGTACATGGGGTTTGACTTGGACTCCGTGTCAAATGTCAAGTACTCTATGAAATTCACCAGTCTTATGATCTATCCTCCGCGATGTATTTTCAATCGTGGCATCAAATCATTCCTGGGTCCAGGAACATAACTCTGGAGAGAGGTTTTGATCAATGACGACGCAGGACAAAAACGGATCTAGCCAGTGACCAGTGGAATAGTTTGACATGTGGAACATTCGGACAACGCATATAGGACGTGTTGATGGATTTCCCTTCGCATTAAGGCCAATATTACTGGTCAATGATATCGATAACCCCTCGTCGGCGTGCCTAGCTCGGATTGAACCACTGCAAAACTCACCCAAACGTTACAATATCTTGGGGAAATTATCTATCGCTGTTCTCTCGGCCCCGAAGTTGAGATGAAAACATAGCCCATGGAATTTGTGGGATCAAATCGAGAAAAGTGTCACTCGAGCCAGTTACCCACGGGATCTAATTATATTTCGCCAGAAGTCATGCAGTATAAAGTCTCGAGTCCGGGAAAGCCTCCAATTTCCCTCCCGACCCAGTGATTTTATTCGACTGTTTTCCGGCATCACAGTTTTCGTTTAATATTCATTGTTCGACACGATGTACTTCTCCTCTCTTTTCTCTGTCGTCCTCGGGCTCGGGATCTCCGCCTCTGCACAATCCATCATCGATGCACTATCGGGTCAGGACTCGCTCGGCACGTTGATGACTCTCATCAATGCCCAACCTTCACTAGTCAGCAGCTTGAGCAGCGCTCAGAACATCACCCTTTTTGCTCCGTCCAACGATGCCTTCGATGTATTTCTCGACTCCGATGCCGGTATAAGTGCATCATCACAACTGGATGTTGTTGCTGCACTCTTGACCTATCATGTCGTTAACGGGGCCTTCCATTCATCGACCTTCACGTCGACGCCGATTTTTCCAAGCACACTTCTCACGAATTCTTCGTATACCAGTGTCTCTGGAGGACAGGTTGTCGAAGTGGTTGCACAGAATGGTGGGGTGAATGTATTTAGCGGGTTGAAGAGTAAAGCAACAGTCACGACACCAGTGCGTTCCTCGAAATACCCAGAGAAAGAAAGTGAGGGCTAACAGAAACTTCCAGGATCTGACCTTCGGTGGCGGTGTGATCCATATCATAGATACCGTCCTGACCATCCCGCCTAACGTCTCAACTACCGCTCTTATGAGCAACCTAACTCAGCTTTCCTCTGCTATCGGTAGTGCTGGGCTCGGCTCTACCCTCGACACCGCTCCTAAGGTCACGGTCTTCGCGCCTACTGACTCTGCGTTTGCCGCCATCGCCAACACTGTTCAGGGACTTAGCGCCAGCCAACTCTCAACAATCCTCGAATATCACGTTGTCCCCGCGGTGGGATACAGCAGCTCACTTCAATCTGGTTCTCTGCCTACTCTTGATCAAGGCCAGACTGTCAACGTTGCCGTGGACGGATCTGGGGTGAAGGTCAATAATGCCAACGTTATCATGGCGGACGTGATTGTGGAAAACGGAGTGGTTCATGTCATTGATAGGTCAGTGGCATGTTAATGCTGAGGTGCAAAAACTAAACAAAACAAAATCTACAGCGTTCTTTCGCCTACGACGGGCGGGGGTTCATCGTCAGGTTCTACAACGGGCGGAGGTTCATCGGCAGGGTCTACAACGGGTGGAGGCTCCTCTCCAAATTCCGGCTCGACTTCGACTGGTACTGCTAGTGGGGCAAGCACAAGTGGGAAATCCGGATCCGCTTTACCATCGGCTGGTATCATTGGTGCACTCGTGAGTGTTGAGGGCATTGCGGCTGGGATTGCGGGAGTTCTTGTTTTATTGCTTTAAGGGGTTCGGAGGGCTTTGAATGGAGTTCAAAAGGGACGTTTGTATGTATCACTGGACATCGGATAATGTATGTAATGCTCCTGTATTCATTAATTCGGGTTTGGTGTAGTCTTGGGTGTAGTTAGTGTTGCCGCGAAGTGAACCGAATCGAATCGAAGTGGGACTTCGTTTTTACTTCGAATGTCGAAGTGAAATCGAGGCGAACTGAAACGAGTCCATCAAATGTCGGAGATGGCCGCTGACAAGGCTTTGACCAATCAG